>JAJLRJ010000004.1:39736959-40006959 GCA_024195265.1 Dendrophyllia cribrosa
CTACTACTACTACTACTACTACTACTACTACTACTACTACTACTACTACTACTACTACTACTACTACTACTACTACTACTACTACTACTACTACTACTACTACTACTACTACTACTACTACTACTACTACTACTACTACTACTACTACTACTACTACTACTACTACTACTACTACTACTACTACTACTACTACTACTACTACTACTACTACTACTACTACTACTACTACTACTACTACTACTACTACTACTACTACTACTACTACTACTACTACTACGACTACGACTACGACTACGACTACTACTACTACTACTACTACTACTACTACTACTACTACTACTACTACTACTACTACTACTACTACTACTACTACTACTACTACTACTACTACTACTACTACTACTACTACTACTACTACTACTACTACTACTACTACTACTACTACTACTACTACTACTACTACTACTACTACTACTACTACTACTACTACTACTACTACTACTACTACTACTACTACTACTACTACTACTACTACTACTACTACTACTACTACTACTACGACTACCACTACTACTACTACAGTATGTTGCCCTAATTCCGGACAGCCCTTATTCCGGACACTTTCGGATTAGAGCTTCGTTATTCTCTTCAAATTATAAATAAAATTCGAACAATAATTTCCGATGATTTATTGATTACTTTTCTATCGTTTACTCCTTTTATGGCTTTCCTGGTTTAGTCTAAGGCAGGAAATTCAAGATCTTTTCAAGGTAGGTCACACTTTCTTCGTCGTAAAATTGCATTTTTAGCGCGCATCGAATTACATCGTTTTATATTTGTAGTGTTTTTTCGCAGAAGACACAAAATAAATTATTAATTTTGGGAATAATTCAGGCTAAAAGGACTACGGTTTCTTCCTGTCATGTAATAGCAAGTTAACTGTTTCATATTTTCGAGCGAGACTGCGACAAAAAATTGTTAAATTTTTGTCATGTGTGCCTAATTCCGGACAAAATATAACTTAACCAGTTATTATTGTATGAAAGGGAGTTTGGAAATTCGAATTTGTTTTTTAATCTATGTTATATATGAAAGCTTAGCGATAAGTCAAACTTAACTTTCAATAACCATCATTTGAACGGCGGAAAGCGTATTGAAGATATCTATGCAATTTTCTGATTTGTTTGTTACTGTTTTTACCCAATTTTCTACGCCGTCGAACGTCCTCGTTAAACTGGGGGAAGCAACAATTCAGTTTGAAAAAATTGAATATTTCGCATATGTATTATCTCATGGTATGTACCTTATATATTTTTTCTCATTACGGAGAAGAATAATGCCAAGAAAACGAAGAAAACAATCATATTGCGAACGTCCGGAATTAGGGCAACCTGTCCGGAATAAGGGCACTCAACTTGACTCGTATTTTCGCATATAACGACGAAAATAAAGCAGTTCAGTCGATGACACTTCAGCACAAGATAACGTATAGTAGAAGGTATGTGGTGAGAAAGTTTCAGCTCGCTCCTGTTATTACAAGGTAAGAAATGGCGAAAAAAACAAAAAGTGTCCGGAATTAGGGCAACATACTGTACCACGTATTCTGTCTCCCCACTGAAAAGTATCGAATCGAAAGCTTTCGTGGCGTCTTCTCCGATGACTGATAGTAGTGTGGACACTCTTAACAGTGGCTCCCGTTGCGATTTCATACCTCGACCAGGTTTTCCTTCACGCTTTCTAATTTGTCGCCAGATTGTCGTCCATGACAAGGACTTTTGGTGGTGGCACGTTTACAGGGTGAACAAATATCTGAGTAGGCAAAGCTGTCGCTGCTCAGCCCGGGGTAGTCAATCGATAAAATTGATAACTGATAATATTCCATGAAAATTGATAGAACTGATTAGTTAATCATATCAGAAGTCGATAAAAAGGTATAAAACTTATTAACTCGAACATGGCGTCTCTGTTTGAGTTAATGAGTTTTACACCTTTTTCTCTACAAACAAACAACAACGAATACGACACCACATCTCTTGCTCATCCACGAATGTCATATAATGATACAGTGCAGCAGATGCAAAGTACAATACATAGGAGAGACTAAACGACATATCAGCGACAGATTTTGGTGAACACAGACCCGCAATCGAAAAAGCCATATTAAACAACATCACATTGATCAGCCTACCGCCGTTTCAGATCACTTTACTCTTCCTGGTCATTCAATCAACGACGTAGAATTTTTTCCCCTTCAACTCAGTAACTCAAACAGAGACGCCATTCGTAAGGCCAGAGAAGCATTTTTAATTTCCAAGGGCAAGACTCTTGAACCCTATGGGATGAACAGGCGCGATGAAACTTAATCTATTTCTATTTTTATAGTAGCCTTTGTTAACGTTTATGCTGTCTATTTTTGTTAACCAATCGTATTTTATCTTTTTATTTGAATCATTTTATATATTGTAACCGTTTTATTCCATTTTTACTTCTCTCTTTACAGCCCCTGATGAAGGTTAGTTTTGCCAAACCGAAATATTGGGCAATAAAATACCCTTTATAGCTGTCCGATCAGCCTTGCATTAAGTTTTAAGAGAAGAGGAACCTTCGTCCATGACATTCCATGGTCAACTGATTTCTATCGCTGCTCGTACATATTGAGAAATTGGGCCGTACGATTTCAGAATCGGAAAAATAACTGGGCGAAAATCAAGACAAATAGATTATTTACATATGTGAAAAATCTGAGTTCATTTGGTGAACACAGCACTGCAGGATTGAATGGATTCGACGATGATGGCGTAAACTTGAAAAACAGCCACGGACGTTTTTCAAGATTGTAGCTTGCGTGACACCTCCCGGTCACACATTTGAAACCTTTAATCAGTCTTTCACAATCACTCGTGCATGCAAGGTCAACTTTAACTTCAAGTTCAACTTTATTACTTCCATTCGTCTGTTGCTCGAAAAGAAAGAAAAGGAATCGTTATAGAATGGAACTCTCGCCAAATCCAGCAATAATGTAAGTTCCTTTTACTTGATGTGTTTCGTTTCGTCATTCATGAATGATTCTACCGCGTGGTTCTTTTTTCGTTGAGCAGACAATCACAAAGGAAAGTCAATTGCACATTTTACATTGAAATATTCTGAAATATGACAAGCACGCAGGGTTGCCTCTCACACCAAATGTAATTGTAAATGCGCATTTCATAAGCAAGCAAATTACATATTTACAATACCACTAACTCCGGCCTCTTTTTCTTTTTATTCAACTATTTACAGTCCTTTGATTAAACGTTGCCATTGATCGGTCTTACCCCTACCCGACTAGACCGAAAGAGAGTATGGGTGAATTAAAATGCATGATTAATTATTCTCTAAAGGCTGGTTTTCACTAGCGCATAAGCATAAGCACAAGCCAACATACGCAGACTCAGTAACGTGTTGATCATTAGTGCCTATTGTTCTGTTTTGTTCAAACAATTGGAACTAATGATCAACATGTTACTGAGTCTGCGTATGTTGGCTTGTGCTTATGCTTATGCGCTAGTGAAAACCAGCCTTTACGCAAAGACAACAAGAGTCGCTTCGTTACATATTCCGTTAAGGACGTTCCATATTTTGATAATGTGCAGTTGTTGAATGTGAATTGATTTATCTCTATAATCCTTTTCGGTCTGGTCGCGTAGGGATGAGACAACGTTTAATCAAAAGACTGTATACTGAGCTTGAAGTTGCTATATCAGCTGATATGACGTCACTTGAAATCCACAAAAAGTGCCGGAGAACATGGACTGGACTGGATTTGTAAAACATGGATTTGTAAAACATGGACTTGTAAAACATGGATTTGTAAAACATGGATTTTGTAAAATGAAAACAAAAAGTATTCTTTCGACTTTTTTAATTTCATTTTTTTCTGTCCTCCGGATGTTGTCACAGATTATATGTTAAAACTGAAGTGCTGCAGTTCGCAAATAAATTTTAAAGCCTTCATAGCTTAGCCTTTACATTCTTTCTTTCATTTTTTTACTCGAGTGTCGGTTCTAGGTGAACCTCATCAGTTGCTCCCATAAGTGAATGTCTCGCGGAATAATATGAAATTATTCCGTTGTACATGAAATCTTTGCCGCTTTTGTACTCTTGGGAAGGTCGAATTTTCCGTTTTCTCATTGGCTCGATTAATTGAACCAATAGCATTGGTGTAGTTTCGATCCGACGTTAGGTTGTGTTTCTTACTGAGGCTTTTTTCTTAATTTCTGAGCATGTAAGATATTTTTAGAAACAAAGAACAGCTCTTTTAGTGTTGTAGTAGAGAGAAGGTCTCGTGTATGTCTCAATGAATTCGAGATACATTGCGTATTTTTTCTACAACAAGCGTGTAATTCTGGTGTCAAGTTGTGTTTTGCTTCATGCGTTCCATAATAGGATATAGTCTTGTGCAACATAGTGAAACGGAGCTCTGTCAAAAAATCAGTAAAAGTGACAGGCCAAACACGACTCCCACTAGTCGCAAAATATATAAAGAAGCCTTTAGAATAGTTTTCCCAAGAAAGTCTTTGAGATATTTGTTCCCTTAGATCACCAAAATAGAATTGTGACAAGTCACTATTATCTATTTGTTTTGCATGCTCGATATGTATTGTGTGACTCTTTGGTTCTTTGATCTTTGGGATATAAATCTCTTTAATGACAGGAGGTTTTCATGCTATGTTTGGCCATTTATAGAATTATTCTTTCTCTATGCCTTCGTTATGCTAGCTCTCCTGGCATATGTTAGGACTTCTTTGGCTAACGTTTGTTGCAAGATAAATAGTGATCGGCTGCAATTTTTGTAATTGCTATGAAAATGCTAGGATCATCCCGTGATTTAATGTCGAAGTCTGCGGTTGTGCTAGACTTGTGAGAAAGTAGATCTTTATCACGGATCATGGTAAGCGTCTAAGATCCAAGTCTGAAGCTGCCGTGTCTCTACTGGAATCAAGACTTCTTGCAGGTTATATATTTTAGCTCCTTGTTTCATTCTGTCTTAGAGCTGTGTTTCATGGAGCTATCGCATCCAACACTGCCTTTTAAAAATATGGTGATCTGTTTTGAAAATCTCACGGTTGCTAGTGATTACTTACATTCTTTCTTAAGCTACATTTTCGATCACAGGCCAATGTTTGGCTTCCCAGATATTTATGTTTTTGTGCAGGCAAGAGGACAGTAAAATTAAAATGTGAGATATAAGAATCAAACAAATAAATTTGTTTTTGTTTTGTTTGTCTTTTGCTTGTCTTTTTTCTTTTAAATCCATGTTTTACAAGTCCATGTTTTACAAATCCATGTTTTACAAGTCCTTTACAAATCCATATTTTACAAATCCATGTTTTACAAATCCAGTCCATTCGATATTTTGCAATATGTCTAAAGAAAATATATGCCCCAAAAAGTGCATTTATAAGTCGGGCAGACTTGGCATTCTGCCCGACTAACAACAATTAACATGAACGCAACAGTGAATGGTTCAGACTGCTCCACTTTATCGAATTCTACAGCGGCGAAAATCGGTAAAACCTTTGCTTATGGCCTTATTCTTGTTGTTTCACTGGTCGGGAATTCCTGCATAGCGATAATTGTTTTCAAAAAGAAAAGGATGAGAAAACCGATAAACCTATTTATCGTCAACATGGCTATTTCCGACCTGCTGTATCCAATATTCTTGTTCCCGAGGATAATAACAGGGCTGTACGTGGAATCCTGGCCTATCAGTGGGCCTCTTGGCCAGGCCTTGTGTAAACTGGTCTCCTACACATCATTTGTCTCCGTTGCAGTGTCTATTCAGAGCCTACTTTTGATAGCAGTGGATCGATTTGGAGCTGTCGTATTTCCTCTCCGTTCCCCACTCATCAGTTCCAAGCTGTGTGTCTTCTTCATTTTCGTCACGTGGATCGTTGCGATGGCTATTTTCTCCCCACAATTGTTTGTGTACAAACTTATGGAATACCCAGGAAAACGTTTGTGTGAAATGCGGTGGAGTGAAGTCATTGGAGAGTCCCCATCCCAGGCGAATGTTTTCACAGCAATATATGTTGTATTTATTCATATTCCTATGGTCTTGTTAATCATAATTTACTCTGTAATTCTTGTTAAGCTCCGGGCACAAAAGATCCCAGGCGCTCAATCGGTTAACGCTGAGGAACGACGCGAGAAAAGGAACAGATACGTTCTTAAGATGGCCATTGCTATTGTATCAGTGTTTTTTCTTTGTTGGTTGCCTTTCACCATTGTAAACTTAATTGCTGACTTTTCTTGGGACAATATGAGATTACCTAACTGTGACATTTTGCCGTATTGGTATATCGCCTGGTTTATGTCGGTTTTAAATTGTGCAATCAATCCTTGCATCTGTTTATTTTGTTATGATAACTATCGTCAAGGTCTTAAGAGACTCCTGAAGTGCTTTGGGACCTTTGGATAATCATAGGAGTTTTCCTTGTGAGACGTCTTGTGAATAGCTGGCTTTCAGTCCCTTATTTAAAACACTGGGAGAACTTTATATTCGTGCTATGTCGATTATCACACGTGTAAAATAAACGCTTCCAAATATTGTTGCAATTTGAATCTATCTAGGCTCGATTTCCGCCGCTTTCTCGCGTCCGGTCTCTGAGCGGGCTCGTTTCCCGAACAGCGGCTGGTAATCGAGCCTAAATCTGTCCCGATCAAAACTTTGTAAATAATAATAAATAGAAAGAACATTTTGTCCATATCATTTTGTGCCATCGCTTTCGATAAATAGCAATGACTTGTATTGTCCACAAATGGTCCTACTAAAGATCATGTGCTTATATTGTATGAGGGGTGATCTCCGCCAAAATTATGTTTCAAATTGTGTTATGCAGAACCTCCAATTTTGTTACAAGCCATCAAATTCTTTTCTAAAGAAATTGGAACGGAAATCGAGACACCGCAAAAGAATTGAAGTAACAGAACATAATTTAAAACATCAAATCTGAAATCAAGACATCAGAAATTGAAGCAACAGAACAAAATTTAAGACGCGAGAAGTGAAATAAAGACGCTAAAACAGAAATTGAAGCAACAGAACAGAAATTACGAAACAGTTAACCACCGATCCAATTTCTGTTCTGTTGCTTCAATTTCTATTCTGATGGGGGTGTGGCTCAAATGCGAAACTGAGGAGTAGAACCTGGGTAAGAACTAGTTCTCTCTCATAATATTGGGTGACGTGCGCGGAAGTCGTTTGCGGTCAGGATGTTTTCAATAAGGTTTCCCAGTGCGTTGTTTCAACAAACGATTCCGGCTTTTTAAAAAGGAATTTATACATGAACTATCAAAAGTTGTTACTGCAATGGCAGGGGATCATTATTTAGTAACCAGAGATTTTGCTATTTTAGACTTTTAAACCCTCTGAAGTTCCATTTTCTGTTATCTGACAGTGAATTTCATATATTGTTAAAATATTGTTCCAATCCGCCAGAAAAAACATTAGCACTGACGTTATAACAGAAAGTAAGACGAATAATATATTTTTTGTTGGAAAAGAGATTTTTTTGAAGACATTATTTTGTTTAGAAAACGCTCTGATGGAATTTCTTCAAACTTTGCAGTCTTGAAGATCAACATCTAGACTATAACAGACATGAGGTCATTTTCAAAGACATGACGTCATTGTTTCGTTGCTATGGTAACATCGACGTCAATCAAACCTGCGTTTTAAAATGTTTATTCAGCTTCTAGTAAAGGCGCGAAGCAGCTCGCTCGACCGAGCTCAGACAGTGAAGTTCAAAGCCGTTCAAAGTTGGGATACTGTGCCACCGAAAAATCAAAGTTAGCCAACTTAATTGCTTTAAACAAATGTCTCGTAGCCATTAATGTTAGTCTGTGCAATATATTTCACATAGCTAAAGAAAGATCAAAATGCTCTACCAAACGTGTTCCAAACTACAATCCTGCCAGGGGAGCGAGTCTTGCACAGCTTTTTCAAACGCCATGGCTACAAATGAAAAGTAGGCCATTTTTATCCACAGAATAGACGCGGAGCACTGGGAACAAGAATGACCGAAGGTATTGTTTTCAATTTCCGGTTGAGCAAGCACAAATATTCGGCACGCGCCGCTGGATGTCGCGGAAATGAGGGTTCTGGACACGAGAAATGTAAAAAAACAGGCACGAGAATACTAATCATTGCCACGCATGACAACTGGTGACACTTGTCGCACTCATCATTGAGAAAGAGATCAATTTTAAAGGATTTTACTTAATTTTCAATCTTATTACATCCATTTTTAAATCACTGGCGATCCTTGCAATCTGATTGGCTCTCAGCAGTGCGATTTTTTCCCGAATCGCACTGTGTTTTGCTCTAAACCGCATCTTTTTGGAATAAATCGCACTATTTTTTGCCCTGAATCGCATAGACACCCCCCCCCCCCCCCCCCCCCCCCCCCCCCATATGTCACATCGATATTGGTACTGACTAAAATCCTGTATTTGGGCAATTCAATTGTGCGATTTCAAAATGGATGTAATAAAGTGGTAATTGAACTTTGTGTCGTGCAATTTTGGTCTGAAATCATACTTGTGATTTCAAATCGAACTATCTCACTTCAGTGTTCAACGTGCATTTTTATGTAAATGCCGCGGGGAGATATCTTCAGAAAGAGTTACGTATTCAAACAATTAACTTAATAAACACGATTATAATAAAAACTATAAGATAATGGGGTCGTGTGACTATTATACCTATACACATGGAATCCCCACACCGGAACTCTAATAATCGCTAAATGCTTGAAATGGGTAAACTTATTGGAAATTCCCACTTGCCTATCAGTGTATAAAGAGGAATAAAGACCAAATTGTGATATTGTAATTCTAGAGCTTATTTGTGCAAACACCTGGTTGGTACTATACAGTTTCTCGGTCCAAAAACAGGAAGTTCAGGTAACTGGGATCGACGTTTCAGTGATTCATGCAGATTGAAAGTACATTTTTAGCATACAATATACAGTAACAACGCAACCATCGCAAAATTGTGGGTTACAGGAAATTGCAAACACGACGGACGGCGGTCAAAAAAGAGAGGACATTAAAGCGTGTTTTGTCTCGTTTGTAATCACTTATCAAGCATGATCAAGGTCTGGTTGGATTTTACGAACAAATAACGAAGAGCATAGAAAACATCTTGTATATGATTAGTTGTATACTGGGTGCAACGAATTTTTGGACGCTTGAAATTCGCATTTCAGTTGTTTGTGATGTAAATTTGCCTCTGTTTATTTTATTTTATTTTTGGCGGAGAGAGCTTGATGTTAAGGAAAGCGATATGTTTATGCATCTTTTTCACCTATTTAAAATGTTTTCCATCTGCTATTTTGGCTTTCTCTTGGAGACTGAATAATAATCGATAGTAACTGTGGCTTGTCTGCAGCTTTCTTAATTAAATGTTATGGAGCCAATGTAAAGAAAACAGCCGTAATAAACTATATATATTAGCCAATTGGCCGATTATTATAATGGCTTACGGATGACAACTTGTCAGCCAACCTACAAATTCCGCTCTCAGCATAAATGAGGAAGCAGCGCTTGCTCTTGATAAACCAGATGAATTTACAACAGGCACAAGAAAAAACTGTAAACATGAACGCAACAGTAAACGGTTCAGATTGCTCCACTTTATTGAATTCCACAGCAGCGAAAATCGGGAGAACCTCTGCTTATTGCCTGATTCTTGTTGTTTCACTGGTCGGGAATTCCTGTATTGCGATAATTGTTTTCAAAACGAAAACGATGAGAAAACCGATCAACTTTTTTATCGTCAACATGGCAATGTCCGACTTGCTATATCCAATATTCTTGTTCCCCTCGATTATAACAAAGTTGTACGTGGACTCCTGGCTTATCAGTGGTCCCCTTGGCCAGGCCTTGTGTAAACTGGTCTCCTACTCATCATTTGTCTCCACTGCAGTGTCCATTCAGAGCCTGGTTTTGATAGCAGTGGATCGATTTGGATCTGTGTTATTTCCTCTTCGTTCGCCATTTATCAGTTCCAAGCTGTGTCATATCTTCATTTTCGTCACGTGGATTGTTGCGATGGCTATTTTTTCCCCAGAATTGTTTGTAATCAAACTTAAGGAATACCCAGGAAAACGTTTGTGTGAAATGCGGTGGAATGAAACCTTTGGAGAGTCCCCGTCCAGGGAAAATGTTTTCGCAGCAATATACATTGTATTCTTTTACATCCCTATGGCCTTGTTAATCATACTTTATTCTGTCATTCTTGTTAAGCTTCGGGCACAGAAGATTCCAGGCGAGCAATCGGCCAACGCTGAAAAACTACGGACGAAAAGAAACAGAAACGTGTTTAAGATGGCCATTGCTATTGTATTAGTGTTTTTACTTTGCTGGTTGCCTTTGAGTATTTTAAACTTAATTGTTGACTTTTCATGGGACATGAAAAGATTACCTAACTGTGACATGTTGCTCTATTGGTACATCGCCTGGTTTATGTCGGTTTCAAATTGTGCAATCAATCCTTGCATTTGTTTAATTTGTAGTGGGAACTATCGTCAAGGTCTGAAGAGAATCCTGAATTGCTTTAGATAATCATAGTGGTTATCCTTTTGAATAACTGGCTTTCAGTCCCTCATGTAAAACACTGGGAGAGCTTCATGCTCGTGCTATCTCGATTCTCACACGTGTAAAACAAACGTTTGCAAATATTGTTCGCCTTTATACCGTTTAGTTATAAGAAATATACGATCAAAAACTTGTAAATATTTAATAAGCAGAAAGAACGTTTTGTCCATATCATTTTGTGTCATCGCTTGTTACAAATAGTGGAAACAGGTGCAAACATTTGTCAAAACAAACCATGCACGATGGCCTTTTTACTGTTAGTCAATTTCTTGAAAGAGCATGACTTGTATAGTCTACAAATGGTCCTGCTGAAGATCATATGCTTATTGGGGTATGTGCGCGGAAGTCTTTATCAGGTTGTTTAGTATACGGTTTCCCAGTGCATGCATTGTTTTAGCAAACGATGATTCCGATTCCGATGCCGCTTCCGATTCCGCTTCCGATTTTGTCGATCTAACGCGATACTACTTTTTTTTAAACTGAATTTATACATCAATTCGTTGCTATGGTAACACCGGCGTCAATCAAACCGAGGTTTATGAAACGTCTTTTATTCAGCCTCTTGTAAAAGCGTAAAGTAGCTTGCTCGACCGGGCTCAGACAGTAAACTATTAGCCGTTCAGTTAGGAAGCTGTGCAGCCGAAAAATCAAAGTCAGCTAACTTAGTTGCTTCACATAAATGTCTCGTCTTGTCATACATCTTGTATACGACTAGTTGTATACTGGGTGCAACGAAATTTTGGACGCTTGAAATTCGCATTTCAATTGTTTGCGTAGGAGATATGTTAATGCATCCTCTTTACCTATTTAAAATGTTTTCGGCCACCTGCAATTTTGGCTTTCACTTGGAGACTGAATACTAAACGATAACTGTGGCTTGTCAGTTTGTTTTAGTTAAATGTTAAGAAGTCAATGTAAAAAAAGGCAGCCTGGATAAACTATATACATTGGCTAATTGGCCGGTTATTTATAATGGCTCACGCATGACAACCTGTAAGCCAACCCACCAATTCCTCCCTCAGCATAAATGAGAAAGCAGCGCCTGCTCTTGATAAACCAGATGAAGTTATAGCAGGAACAAGAAAAAACGGCAAACATGAACGCAACAGTAAACGGTTTAACCTGCTCCATTTTATCGAGTTCTACAGCGGCAAAAATCGGGAGAAACTTTGTTTATTGCCCGATTCTTGTTGTTTCACTGGTAGGGAATTCATATATAGCGATAATTGTTTTCAAAACGAAAACGATGGAAAAAACGATAAACCTTTTTATCGTCAATACGGCTATGTCCGACCTACTGAATCCAATATTCTTTTTTCCGAAGATCATAACAGAGTTATGCCTAGACTCCTGGCTTATCAGTGGTCCTCTTAGCCAAGCCTTGTGTAATCTGGTCATGCACGTTCTCATCATTTGTCTCCACTGCAGTGTCTATTCAGAGCCTACTTTTGATAGCAGAGACATGTAGGAGGGAGTGTAGCGGGGACATGTAGCAGGGAAAAAATCATAGCGCTTGCACACCACATGAAAATGTCGCGGAGACTTGTCTCAGGGACATGTTGCAGCGACATGTTGCAGCGACACGTCCCCTTTGTGTGAACTGATACTATCATAATTGTGCAACACCAATTTTGGGGACATTTTGTCCCCGCGACGTGTCCCATGAAGTTCAAAAAGTTGAGATTGGTTTTGCACAATTATGATAGTATCAGTTCACACGAGGGGACGTGTCGCTGCAACATGTCCCTGAGACATGTCCCCGCGACATTTTCATGTGGTGTGCAAGCGGACTATCCAGGACGGCTAATCAAGAATCCTAACGAATATCATGTGCTAATTGCGGCATTTGCGTGGAAGTTGTTATTACAGTTTCCCAGGGTTTATTTTCAGCATAATTATTCATTGCTTTCTTCCGTTCTCAATCGCTATGTTTACCCTGTAATTTCTTTGGGATACAAATCGATCGGAAGATAACGGGGACATTCGGAAAGAAAACGTAAACAATTTGGAAGAAAAACGGAAACAAATCCGAAGAAAACGGAAACCTTCCAATTTATCCGGCTTCGATTCCATCAAGCTTACGATTCTGCTTAAGACTCTGCTTCTTAATTTTCACAAGACAGTTATATCTTTCCAACTCTGTTTCAGACTTGTCTCTGGTAGGGAGATTAACTATCGTGTTATACGGCAACAGTGAACGCGAGCTTGCCGTTTGCGGTCTGCCGTGAAATTCGTATACGTAACTTGCTTTTGAAAATAAAATGCAACAAAATGACTTTCTATATAAAGGATTAACTAAAATAAGAGTTACATGTACTGGTAAACAGTGGTTTGGTAAGATTTTAAGACGTTTTAGAAACTTGTTTCATAAAAATGTTATAGCCTTTCCGTGGAATATATTACTGACCACTTCGCAACTTTCTTAGTTTTTTGCTTCATATTGCGTGTAAATTTACATTTTACTTGAGTTGCATTTACAGCAATTGTGATCACGTGGTATTTTTCTGTCGTTTGCGTTTGTCATAAACGTAAGCCTGTCGTTAGCGTCGTTTGTGTTATGTGAAGATGGCTACAAATGAAATTTTTACCACGCGCAGGAGACATGGTAATTTTTAATACTTTTAACATAGGAAACACACTTGCAGACCTGAGTTAGGTAGACAAATAAACTCAAGAGTTGACGCATGCAAATTGCAAACAAACGAAAAAAATATTTTACTGCAGGATTGCGCGCGCACCTAAACCAAGGTAATCAAGTATTATAGTTTAGCCAGCGTTTGCCCAAAAAGAATTGAGCTTGCGTTAGCTTGTGTGCAAAATTGAGCTCGATTGAAGTGAATGCAAGTACACTGATGCAAATAGTGGTCAAACGGTGTCGTAATGCAAGTGGTTCTACCCATCGCGCGCAGTGGAATCGTTCACACGCGTTGCGCGAGGTGCGCTCGCGCGACACAGATTTTCAACTGTGACGTGCTTTTTTCCTTCCAAACGCGAGCACAAACACTAGCTTCTAGTTTGATGCAACGATAGTTTTAGCACCCGTTTTTTTCGCAATGTCTATCAGCCTGAAACATGTTATCACAGTGGTTCCATTGTGCAAGCCCCGTGAGAAGCTTTGGGCGAAAAGGAGCTGCGAGAGAGAGAAAGCGAGTCAGATAACAGAAGTGTTAGAAAAGATTGGGAAAGTGGACGATCACAAAAACGTTTCTTTGCCATTTCCTGGAAAGAATAATGAAGAATCTGATAACCGACCAACTATTAACGGTTTGAAGGGATTCTCAAGAGAATCTCCAGGTATGTGAAACTTCCTAGACTGCTGCCATCTTAAATGTCACGGTGGGCTAAAAACTTGGGAGAGTACAAAAACTGCTCAAAGGGCGGATGAAAGTGAAGATATATAGGTAGCGTGGGATGGAGGACGGGAAAAGCATCGATTTCAACGAACACATGGGAAAATATGAGACTGTGAACAGTCTAGACCATCATCAGCGATTGCAAGCAATGAAAGAGGATCGCTTTAATTTGGGGTTGCACGATCGCTGGTGGCCATATGGAAACTAGCCTTATATTCAGAATTCAATCTTTTTTATGAGTAAAGAAAGAAAAATACAATAGCACAAAAAATGTGTTTTTTTGCTGCGTAGCACTCACGTTGAATGATAATATTGAAAAATAAAATTAATTTAATTATGATTGAGTGCTGAAAAAACTGTTACAAAGACAGTCAGACGTTTCGGGGATAACCCCTTCATCAGTGTTTGTGTTCTCACGAGACAAATGCTCGTGCTAACGTTAAATTTGTTGTGTGTACGCCATTTAAAAAATATTCAAATAAAACGCGAATTCCAGCGCGCTTAGTGCGCACAAATGCGACAGAGAATGAAAAATGTAGCTAAAGGCCCCGGGTCAAACGAACGCAACATTTCAACATCTCGCAACATTGTTGGATCGTGTTGTGAAGGAGCTGGCCAAACGCGCGCAACATGTTGTAACAAGGTAGCCAAACGCGTGTTAACACGTTGCGCGCAACAATGTTGCAAGATGTTGCGTTGAAATGTTGCATTCGTTTGGCCGGGCCTTAATGTAGCCACATGGAAAATTAGAATTTAAAGTCAATGTTAATTGCATCAGGCGCCAAGGTCTTATGTCGAAAGATTAGCCTCATTTCTTCCCTCTGTCGCGTGGCGGTTGCTCCCATGACTTTTTTTATCACCGACACGTTGTTGATTGAGTCGTGGGGGGAGGGGTGGTACGACCTTCCTCCCTCCCCCTACCCCAACCCCTGAGCTCGAGAGCTCGCTCGCAAGCTAGTAGAAAAGCAGCGCGGGAAATCGGAGTGAAAAGTGTTGCATAATATATACAATACGTTCACGTAAGTACGATTTCAAAGAATTTAAAACCGACGAAAAGGGAAGGAGAAGCCATAACACGGTAATTCTGTCAAAAAAGGAAAGACCTAAGGCTTTTGCTACCTTCTGTTAAAAATTTTGGGAGAGGGAGTTAAAGCACTTTGCTTTTGTTTGCTCGTTTTACGTCCCAGTCTCTTCCGGAAGCTCAGTTTTTCCTGGTCTTATTTTAACAGTTAAACCTTCGTTCCTTTTGAGTTGTTAGGTAGGACGCAAAGTGAAAACCTTGAAAAACCCCATCCCATCAAAGAACCCCGTTTTATAATTCTGACATCCCAGTGTGAACTCAAATTGACGTTTACTTTGTTTCTTGTATCTTCAGGTCTTCTCCGAGCACTTGAGGTGTACAGCCCTAACAACCCTGCTGCGGCCAAGTGGCGATCTGGGCTGCTTCCATTGAGCATATACCAACAGAGTCAGCTGGAGAAATCCGTCAGAGACTACACAAGACTGTACAGCGTTCAACACTCTCCACCCCAGACAACGCTAAGCGTCCGCTGGCGAAATCACGGCGCAGTTTCCTGTTATACAGAAGAAACTCTTCGGAGAATTTTCGGCCATTTTGGTCCGGTTAGAAAAATTAGTTTTCAGAGTGAATGCAGTGCGCATGTCGTCTTGGAAAACGCTGAAAGCGCATGCACAGCTCTAAGCCTATCAAATTTGGGCTTCCCGAGGTGCCCGCTGCACGTGCGCTGGTTGCCAGAGGAACATAAAAGACTGCTTTGGAGGAGAAAAGATGCTGTTCCTAAACCAATGAAGAAAAAGGCGATGGATGGGCGCAAGACTGTGAGCAAGGAATCTAAGAGAAAAGTGTCTAGGATCAAGTCGCCCCAGGCTCTCACGCGCCCCAGTCAAATTTGCTGCACTTTTCATGCTAAGACTCGTGATTAGGTATTGTCAGGAGCCTATTACTTCTGGTATTGTAAGCTTTGTAAATCAGTGTGAATGAAAGTCCATAGCAGTGTAAAAAATAGTTTAGTATAAAAAATATAATTAAAACAACGCGAGCCACACAAAATTGTCAGATAAATATTCTTTATTTTATTACATTATCTATAACTAAAATAAATATTTTAAATTTGAAGAAATAAGTCAACAATTCTTGAACCATGCTCATATATTTGTCTTAAATTACAGAAAATACCTTTACAAATTAATGTAAAAAATTGTTTTATTTGAACGCAGATATTTATTCGACAAACAATATATTACGGCACGTTTTTGACATTTTAAACGGTTTTAAATAATGTTTGGTTTTCGAGTCAACCTCGTACCAGGATTTGTCAAAGTCACCACAAACAAGAGTGAAATCTGGTTACGAAGAAAACAGCAAAAAGATGTCGAAAAATCAATCGAAAACGTTACCGAGATTTTCCTAGGCGTTACAGAGCAATTCTAGGACCACAACAGTCAAACTCTTTAATGTTATGCGTTCAAATTCCATTAAATCTTTGGTTGGTTTCATGGGTCCAGTGCCCGAGCAAAGTGAATGCAACGAACGAGTTTTACTTCAAGGGCATAACACACTTTATTATTGTGCCTTACCACGATGAACAACAAGCAACTCTTTCATGACATTGGTTATTGCTGCATCGAGTTGGTGTTATACTACTTTATAATATGACCATACGGCCCCGCTGACGCAATCCTACAGAAAATAGAATCGCAAGGTGACGTGAGCGGGGCCGGACGGGTTGACGTGAGCCGGTCCGGAAAAAGCCGTCCGGCCCCGCTCGAGTTCAAGTGACATCGCACTGCACGACTATTCTTGTACTTTCTAGTCATATTATAAAATACTTATTGACTGAGTTAGGTCGGGCCGGACGGGAAAATATTTGGCTCTCGGTCATGGCGCACGGACCCCGCTGCGCTCGGTCCGTACGCCATGACCTCGAGCCAAATATTTTCCCGTCCGGCCCTCCCACTCAGTCAATAAGTGCATAATATTATACTGGCCAATAATGACGAAAGAAACAACCCCAAAATTATTGGTACATCTCAACGAATAATAAACCGGACTTCTAAAAATACCGAAATAAAATCAATAGCGAGAGAACACAGACCAAAATTATTAGCGCCAGGGTATCGCGACTGGTCGCGATTTACATAATAGGAGCAAAGGGGAAGAAGGGAGGAGGGTCTTCGAGCTTCACGGCTGCATCGCAAGCATAGATTTCATTACATTTGTACGGAGAATTTACGACTCTTTCCGTAAAGCTTACGGAACTTTCAACGAATCCAAGGTTTTACTCTGTTCCATTTCCGTGGGTTCCATGATTCTATCCACATACACGATCTGATACTGTTTACATCTCATCTGCTTCAAGGAACGTCGCAGATGCCGTAAGCCGGAACTGCTGCTTTGAATATCCTCCAAAAGACTCTGCATCTGCTTAGCGGAGTGAGACGGATCAAACAACAGAAGATAGAGGCCGCCATCCTTTCCAGAATGCTCCTCTACACCAATCACCAGTCGGCTGTGACCTAGAAAGATATGAGATCAACGTCATGATTTAAACTTCATAAATAGAGCCTGACTTTTCCAACGTCATCGTTTGATACGTCTCAATTTCACAAAGTTGATGAATTATTAATGAGCTTGAGAAGGAAATTTGAGAGCCTGCCTCTATTTCGTTCAGCACCGTTTACATGTAAATGTTGAATGGCCTTCTTCAACAGCAGTTGAAACATTTGTTAATAAACCGAAAGTTGAAGCGTGTGTAAGGATTTTGCCTAACAGGATCACTGATGTCCAGAAATGCAGGCAACTACGAAAGTGGCGATTTTAGCGAAATTTCGACAAACTGTGAAATCAGCCAAAATTATGCAAATGAGTTAACCCTTTCACTCACAGAGTCTGTACCCTGCGAACAGTGGATTCTTTTGCGCCGAGCTACGCCGGACGAAAAAGTATCCACTGCGAGCATCCGTTCGTTCCTTTGATCAAGCCGCCGTCCAGCGCCTTGGACGAATAAATTAACTTTGAACTGGTAAAACAAGTTTACAAACTTGTTTAGCCTCTTGCGTATGCACTCATCGACGTAACTGCTGCGTTTAAGCGAGCCCACTATACAACAATCAAAATGGCGTCCATGCTTAGTAACGATTTCAAAACAATGCGCACTACATTCCTTCGTGATAATACATTTCGTTGTAAACTGTAATCTTTCGAAAACGCCGACTTTTCACGCCATAAATTGCTCGTTGAAACGAAACAAATTCGATAGAACATCTTTTTAACTTGCCGAGTTTTTAGCCCAAAAGTTTTTTTCAAATTATGATGGCGTGATTAGCGCGCGTATAGTACAACTCGATGTAAACAAACCCTTCAAACAAACAAGAACAGATTTAAAACCCATCTTATCATTAACTTTCGATAGAAAGGATCGTTGTATTGAATAGTGTTATTTAATCTGCCAAACTTGACAAAGTAATCAAAATTTTCGCCCTTCCTTTGAAGATAATTTTAAGTTTTTGTTTTCTACACAAGGAACCCATTAAATTGCCGCGAAACAAGGGGACTGACGTCAAATGCATCACGTGGGGCGTCACGTGGCTGCGCATGCTCGATGGAAAAGCTAATGGATGCTCGCAGTGGTTACTTTTTCGTCCGGCGTAGCTCGGCATTTTCCCCAAATTCCCCGTTTTCGTGAAATTTCGTCAGTTTCGCCAAATGGCTTCACTAAATTTCGTCACATTTCCCATTTTCGCAACTGCCTGCATTTCGGAACATATCATAACAGGTTCCCGGTAGCCTGGAGAGCCCAAGGAACTGTTTTAGGCATCTACTTTTTTACTGTACTAAATAACATTTCACGGGTTGGGCTCCATCCTAAGCCCGTTCTTGAAAACTTTCATCGCGCCGATTTTTGCCGGATTTTCACTTCGTCCCATCCCGACTAACTGCCCCTGGGTCTCCGATGATGGTTGAGGTCCTAACTTCTCAGCTTTAAGCCTTGCGGGCTCCTCGAATTTTTCTTAGGCAGCATGCGTTTGTGAAGGGTTTTACGATAGAAGACAACAAACCTTGATGCTGAAGGTAGAGCGGAGGAACAGAGGTTTGTCGGAGAACAGATGAGCCTACAGGGAGTGAAGTGGCATTAACATTACAGCTGAAATAACGCTTGATCCATGAAAACATTTCTGGGTGTGTTCCATCGCAGCCTGTTGCTTGGTGAAAGTCAATAATTTTGGTTCTGAAAAAAAAATTGCAAATAATAATGCAAGTATAAAAAAATACTCCTGCTTATAAGAGAAGAACGCTGGCAAGGTCGGCTCCCTTTCCGAGGAATAAAAGGTTTAACCTCGCCCCAGGGCCTTCTCCGTGAAGCCCCTGGACAAGGCGGATAGCATAAGATTCCATCCACCAACACCACCTCGGACACCTTATTGGGACTTATATAACGGAGTACATGGTTAGCTTTCAGTTAAGGTTGGGGTTAGCAGTTTATATAGTTAAATTTAGGCCTAAACAACCCGAGAAGCTAGGTGGTACAATGGTACGGTAGGCTATGTAAGCCTAATAAATAATGGAAAATGTTAATGTTGAAAGTGCCAAAAATTGGAAATGTTTCAGACGTTTCGGGCTTTGCCTTTCTTCAGTGAAATGTCGATTTTGAACGGTTGACGGTTTTGTTCTTGTATAACACGCCATTTAAACAGTGCGCGCGCCTTAAATAAACCGGAAGTCAGAATTAAGGCCCCGTGGCTGACTCGTACCAAGCTTGAAAATTAGCCGCATCTCATGTCTCTTTCTTTGCTTGCTTGCGCCGCAGAGCTTCACGCCACGTACTTCTGCCTCATGCAGAGAGTGGCCGTTTGCAATGAAATGCGACGGGGAAACCAGGCAAGTTTATCCGGTGAATTTCTATCAGCAGTGTGGACCAAGATGTCACGCACGTTCTGATCACGGCGATATGCAACCCCGGCCTGTTAAATCGATTAATTGATATCGATTTTATCGATTGCCGTCGATACCGGGTTATATGGACGGCAACATAACAAGACTTATACTGAAAACGGTTTTTGAAGTCGCCAAAGCGGAGCGACTAAATCCCTCTGTAGGTGACCAAGTTGTCCGCGATCATCAGTCACATAAAAAGTGCCTATCACCCCTAGAAAGTTATTTTCAGAATCAACTCTATGTACATTGGATAGTTGAATGGTAAAATATTTCTGGTTTTAAACGTCGCGTTATAGAGTGTGTGCGCTCACGTGACCCTTGAATTACCGTCCGCCATGTTGGAGGACCACTTTGATGGGTTTTCCCTGTGTTTACCTTCTAGAGAGCGGACAGTGCGAGCGCTTTTAAAATCATAACTCGCGTTTCCTTTAACGTTGTGAACTAGTGTATCCAAAAGATAGTAATTAATGCGGTAAATATGTTGTAATAATGCTGTTTTATCGCCTCGCTGGTATTACAGAATTTTCTCTTTCGTTTTTTGAGGGAAAGCAAAGCAAATGTAACCGGGATGAATCGACCAAAACTCCAGCTGATAAGACTAATTTTGTTTTGTAATTCACACATCAAGTTCTTGCAATGTCTGTAGAATATTGTTGAGCAAAGGACGCGTTCACCACGAGGAAGGTGTGAAAATTTAGGTTTAACTTAATTATTGATAATGAATATGTTGCGTTACTAGCTAGCCGTATCGTATTCGCGTCTCCACGCGCTCAGCTCAGGTTTCGCGTCCCCACGCGCTCAGCTCAGTCTCATCGACCGCTGTCGGAGTGATTTCAAAATAAATTTGTCTTTTATTCCGTACAATCTTCGAAAATCTTTGCTATCCAACGGTCCTATCACCATGCCTCACAGTCCTCGCTCAACTCGCGGTAGTCTTCGACACTTCAGTTCCGATTACGACTGGCACATGTTGGACCAAAATATTACAAATCTCGCAGCCAACAGCTTGAAGCAGCAAGCGAGGCTATTGTTCGTGGCGCAGTGAATTCTGGCCCAAAATGTGTGCGTGGCGCAGTGAATTCTGGCCCAAAATGTGTGCGTGGCGCAGTGAATTCTGGTAAAAAGCGATCGAATCGAGATTTTTCGTAGCTTATATTTTTTCTCATATATTTCTCTTAAATCCTGATTATGTTGCTGCTCACTCGCTACGCTCGTTCCGCAGCAATTAAAATCGAAAAGGTAGCTAATGTACAGTGCTTTTTTGTCATTTGTGCTAATTTAAATCCCAAAAACTCTTTTCTTTCGATAATTAGGTCCGTATTTGTTTCGATCCATTCAATTTGCCGATTTGCCGGCCCGATTTTTTTAAACCTTGAAAACATTATCACAGAGTAGGAAGCACACTTATAAAATCGGTTTTACGTCAACAATATTTCTTATACTAGTGTATCCAAAAGATAGTAATTGCTGCGGTAAATTTGTTGAAATAATGCTGTTTTATCGCCTCGCTGGTATTACAGAATTTTCTCTTTCGTTTTTTGAGGGAAAGCAAAGCAAATGTAACCGGGATGAATCGACCAAAACTCCAGCTGATAAGACTAATTTTGTTTTGTAATTCACGCTTCAAGTTCTTGCAATGTCTGTAGAATATTGTTGAGCAAAGGACGCGTTCACCACGAGGAAGGTGTGAAAATTTAGGTTTAATTTAATTTAATTGATAATGAATATGTTGCGTTACTAGCTAGCCGTATCGTATTCGTGTCTCCACGCGCTCAGCTCAGGTTTCGCGTCCCCACGCGCTCAGCTCAGTCTCATCGACCGCTGTCGGAGTGATTTCAAAATAAATTTGTCTTTTATTCCGTACAATCTTCGAAAATCTTTGCTATCCAACGGTCCTATCACCATGCCTCACAGTCCTCGCTCAACTCGCGGTAGTCTTCGACACTTCAGTTCCGATTACGACTGGCACATGTTGGACCAAAATATTACAAATCTCGCAGCCAACAGCTTGAAGCAGCAAGCGAGGCTATTGTTCGTGGCGCAGTGAATTCTGGCCCAAAATGTGTGCGTGGCGCAGTGAATTCTGGCCCAAAATGTGTGCGTGGCGCAGTGAATTCTGGCCCAAAATGTGTGCGTGGCGCAGTGAATTCTGGTAAAAAGCGATCAAATCGAGATTTTTCGTAGCTTATATTTTTTTCTCATATATTTCTCTTAAATCCTGATTATGTTGCTGCTCACTCGCTACGCTCGTTCCGCAGCAAAAATGGAATCATTTTCATGGTCGCGACAAATCGTAGAATCAGTCTTGTAGCACGTCTCTGTAATTCGTCTGCACGAAATTTTGTTTCGAAGTGGTTTCTCCGTAGGTTTCTGTGGGGAACTTGTTCCCCGGGTGCTTACTATTTAGCCAAGAAAACCGGTATTTTCGGTTGGAAAGCAAAAGGTACGGTTGATTTCCAGGGAATTTGGGTTGGAACTAGTGGAAAACCTTCAGCGATTAGAAGCGTGAGCCCGGCAGCCGGGCACGGTCTTCAAAGGGTCTTCAAAATGCCTCAGAAATTCTCACAGAATTTTCACGAGAAGCTTCATTTAAACCTCCTAAGAGTATTCTATCTTTGTTTAGAAATGCTAAGCGCTTCGAAAAATTAATTTGGTTTTGTAGTTGACGAATTCTCCGAGCTTGTGCATACTATAAAATCGCTGTGTACTCGACACTTCGAAAATCTGAGTGTCGAGAACATAGCGATTTTACAGTATGCACAAGCTCGGAGAATTCGTCAACTACAAAACCAAATTAATTGTTTCGAAGCGCTTGGCAGGACGTTTCTGAATGAGGCCTTCGAGATTTTAGCATATTTGACAGCATCGTCCTCCAACATGGCCGCCGGTAAGTTTGTGACGTCATCCGCACACACACTATTGAGTTATAGAGATTTGAATTAACCAAATGCTAATTAGATGACGTCAACCCGGGAATCATTTATTATACAACTACTTGTTTTCACCTCCAAGTAATATTTTTTTACGAATCAATTGACTATCCACAGTTTATTTTTAGTATTTATCAAATTAATTATCCTCAAGCTGTCAACTGCGCATTGTAAATTGGCGTAGAAATAATGGCAAAGTCCCGGGTTGACGTCATCTAATTAGCATTTTGTAAATTCAAATCTGTATAACTCACAAACGCGACGTTCAAAACAAGAAGTATTTTACCATTCAACTATTCAATGTACATAGAGTTGATTCTAAAAATAACTTTCTAGGGGTGATAGGCACTTTAAAAGCATTGCCACGATCTCTCCTTTTCTTGCTTGCGGAGAAGTTGTCACCAATTGCAACAGTAAATAAACACTCCTGGTACCCTTTCACAACGACATCGGATATCACAAGGGTAACTTCCCGCTCGCGATGCGGCGTGTCTTGACTAGACATCGGTGTTCGGAATTTTGTTACACGAGCTCCGAGAAAACACGCAAAAATCGATAATTTGCGGGACATTTTTTGTGATTATCGATTGATCATCGATTGGCCGATATCAATCGATATCAATTAACTAATTTTATCGATTGATCGATTGGATTTCCGATGATCGATTCTCATCGATTTAACAGGCCGGGATGCAACCAATGGTGACTGTGGAAATATTAATTTTTCCCCGGTTGCGGGGTCATCCGCCTAAGCCTAGCTGAGGTCACAGGTTCAATCCTGAGTGGGGATTTCAGATTTTTTTTTACACTTAAAAATTTACTCAAAATAAAATTCTAAGTGTGGACATTACGTTATATAAGTCTCAATAAGGTGTCCGAGGTGGTGTTGGTGGATGGAATCTAATGCTAACCGGACATGGCTGCCAAAACACTAAAGAAAAATCCTGGCGTATTTTGTCGCGCAAAACATGATGGAAAACAAACAAACATGGCTACCATTCTCTGGAAACGCCATTTCATAGTGTCACGTGACAAAATACTCCATGATTCTTAGAGTATTTTGGTAGTCTTGTCCAGGGTCAAGTCCAAATCATACCGTCCAGAAGGACGTCGGTCACCTTATTGAGACTTATATAACGGAGTAACTGGTTAGCTTTCAGTTGAGGTTGGGGGTAGCAGTTTATAAAGTTAAATTTAGGACTAAGCAACCCGAGAAGCTACAACCGTGGACGAAATAGCTTGGGACACTTAAGAAAATGCTACACGATGACAATTTTTTTTCGTAGAGAGAAACTATCGTTCCATTTCCTGGTCCCCCCTTCCCCCTAGTACAAAGTTGAGACATTGTGACTTGGTTATATGCATAAAACTCAACATTGTATTGGGGGTGGGGAGGGGGAGGTAACGACAAAGACAATTTGTGGGGGGGAAATGTGAAGTGTCCCAAGACTTCTGACCAAGATTGTAGGTGGTACAGTAGGCTATGCAAGCCTAAGCCTAGCTGAATGGGGTCAGTTTCTAGAGAAACTGTGGTGCTGCGTCGGTGGGGGTGAAGCACAAGAATTTAGTTTTATCGACTGAGTCGATAAGGTAAATTAGCCACCGACGAAGGGCTAACGTTCGAAACGTCAGCTTTCTCGAATCTTTTTACGGTGGCTAATTTACCTTATCGACTCAGTCGATAAAACTAAATTCTTAAGCCTAGCTGAGGTCACAGCCTCACAGGTTCAATCCGGGATTTTAGCTTTTAAAATCCGGGATTTTAGCTTTTCTTTTTTACACTTTAAGATTTATTGAAAATAAAATTCTAAGTGTCGATATTACGTTATATAAGTCTCAGTAAGGTGTCCGACGTCCTTCTGGACGGTATGATTTAGGCACAACTGTCCAGGGGTGTGTCCGACCGCCATTTTCAAAGCAGAGAAGGCCCTGGGGCCGAGGCTGTGAAAGGTTTAAATTAATGACTTGTAGTTGACAGAATATCTTAGCAAGCAGCTTGTGTGAGCGGCTCTATGTGGTTATTATATCTTAGTAAACTTGTACCTTAGGATAATAATTTTTTAGAGTTCTGATTGGTTTCCTCCGCTATGGATCTGAGCCATTATCCTTAAGTTGACAAAATATGTTAAAATGATGACGAATTGTTTGAACGGTTTGATTACATCGAAAAATAAATAATGAAAAATGTTGATGTTGAAAAGTGCCAAACGTTTCGGGCTTAGACCTTCTTTTGTGGACATTCCACTGAAGAAGGGCTAAGCCCGAAACGTCTGGAATAATTTCTAATTTTTGGCACTTTTCAACATCAACATTTTTCATTATTTATTATGTCACAAGTGCCACGCAGTTTTTGAACTTTTCTGTTTAACTATTTTGCTTGTTTACATCGAGCTGTGCTGTGCGCGCGCTAATCACGCCATCATGGTTTTGAAAAAACGTTTTGGGCTAAAAACTTGAAAAGTTTGCGTTATTTTCACATTTTCTCGACGTTTCGATAAGATGTTCTTGAGTGAAGAAATAGTTCTTCTTCTTCTTGGTTATATATATCAGCTCATATCCGGCGCGTCCACGAAGAATTACTGTTAATTACCTTATCTGAAGCGATCTCAACAATGCTGCTATTTCTGTTGCACCAATCCATTTCCTGGTATTGATCAGTTTGCATCCAAGCTGTTCGGAGCCCTGTCTGTCAAAACCTTCAAAACATCAAGACAAAAGTAGTTGAATTACTGCCTCAAATGGCATTTATACATACATAATAACTCCTTTCTCTTTCCAAGAGTAATAACACAATATAACTTTGAGTTTTAACAAAAGCACCTACACTAACTATCATGAGTTAAAAAATAAAGCCTAAGTTTCTTGACTCTTGCAATTTTGGTTCACGAGAGTTTATCTGTGAGGATGCTATTTTGGTAGAGACCGTTTCTATGACAACAGAACATTTAAAGAATGGCAAATATTGTGCAAGAGTTGACCTTAATTCTTTAATATTTCGAGTTTCCTTCGGTGAATGTTTTTTAAACTTTACTATCTTGCGGAAAGGGTAACGGCCAACGTTTTGAAAGGAAAAAATATAGGGTCGTTCAGACGGTTTCCCCTATATTACGCAATTTCGTATTTTCAGCAATTTAACTAAAAGAGTACGTTAGTATCTCAAAATGTGCGAAGTTTTAGAAAGATTCACAGAAGGAAATGCGAGAAAATCTGCGGTTAATTTTGCTTATTTTTGCTTTGCTGATTTCATAACATTTCGGAAAAATCTTCAATTTCGTGTGAGCACGTGTAAAATTGCTAAAGCCCGCGTCATCAGCGCGCGTGCGGTTGTAAAACTAAAGCTTGGCGCACACTAGCCGGCTAGTGTGCGGCGGCCATAAAGGGAGCTGCCTTACCCTTACCCTCTCTCTTCCCCTTAAACCTGGATTCAGAAAAAGTGGGTTCAAACTTTTGAGTCTGTTGACGAAGACCATTCAAAAGAAAAAGAAAGCAGTACTTTCTTGCCTCTGTTTATTGTCCTGTACAAGGTGTCTGTTAATGATATCTAACAATGTTTGTTGAGCTGTGAAAGGGGTCTGTGGATGAAATCCTAAAGTGTGACCGTTCAAATGAAAGCTATGAGCAGTACTCTCCTGTGGTACTGTTTATTATGCTGTACAAGGTGGTTCTAACGTTTGAGTCTGTGGATGAAATCCTAAAGTGTGACTATTCAAATGAAAGCTATTGAACAGTACTTTCCTGTGGTACTGTTTATTATGCTGTACAAGGTGGTTCTAACTTTTGAGTCTGTGGATGAAATCCTAAAGTGTGACTATTCAAATGAAAGCTATTGAGCAGTACTTTGCTGTGGTACTGTTTATCATGCTGTACAAGGTGGTTCTAACTTTTGAGTCTGTGGATGAAATCCTAAAGTGTGACCATTCAAATGAAAGTTTCCATAAACTTACCACTTGTCCAGGCGGACTCAATAAACTGTTGAATTCTTGGTATGGATGGCACTTTCTCTCCAACTAGATTGATAAAATAAAGTGAAATAAAAGAAAAATGAGTTTGGAATCTGTAATAAAGGACTTCACACTTGTTGGGGATCATGGATAATCAGGGCAAACACGCCACCAAATACAGTGTTTGTATGAGAATACAGTGTCATATAATTTCGTTAATATTTAAATTTTCTAATATTTGTGAATTGAAAACTTACGATACTAGAAAAATGTTTTACTCATCAAATTGGAGGGATGTAGTTGTGTTAGAAAGCGTGTTTTTCCCGTGGACTTTGCCTGGGTTTTAAACAGTTTGCTGACTTACTAACCATTTGTATTTAGTATAAGCTGGCTTATTTTCGGGAGGGCTTATTTTCGGAAGGATTTTTGTGTCTGTGATTCGGTGGGCTTATTTTTGGAAGGGCTTATATATGCAAGAAGGCTTATATTCGGAATTTTACGGTATGTTTTAAGGCCAATGAAGACTTGGCTTGCGTAAACAAACTCACCACTGAACATAACAGATCTGTAGATATCTATCCTCAGCAGAGAAGAAATCAACATTTGCAGGTTTCTGTATCCACAGCCCCACCCAGCATCTCCCACAGTACTAGCATAATGATCTGTGTCGGTTGCCAGCCACGCAGCTTTGGTGCCACTAACACCCATGTCATACCGATGATGAAGCTGAGGAATGATGCCTTTGCACAAGCAAAGACATAAAAATTTAATTCATTTCTGTGTCATGAAGTAACTTGGACCGTTAACTATTCCTCCTGAATGAGGTAAGCTAGCCCATTGTTAGGTTACCTCCCAGCATTTTATTACTCTGGTTTTCACTAGTGGCGGAGTCGGAGTCGTAGTCATAAACGCATAGAGGATTACAATCTAGTGAAAATCAAACAACGGAGTAGTACTGTAAGCAGGGTTTTTGATTGCGCTTATGATTCCATCACCTACAATCTATTCAAAACTAGATTATCTTATGGAGGGCCTGGAAATGGACATTGTGATTGGTTTGTTCTTCTACTTCTACTTGCGACTCCGACGATCTATTATTCACTAGGTTATTGCTTGATTTTCACTAGATCATAAGACCTATTGCAACACCGATTACGACTCTGACTCCGTCGCTAGTGAAAACCAGTCTTTAGGTACCTGATGAAGAAAGGCAAAGTGAAGCAATAGTTTGTTGTCTAAGGGCTTACGCAGTGGTATAGAGACCTAGCCTGTTTTAGGCTCTCAGATAGTACTGACAAGTTTTCACATTAATGCAAAGTCTCCATTGTATTTTTGTGCTAGTATATTTTCATTTTAACTCTTCCTTGCTGTCTGAGGGCATGGAACAGGCTGGCAGAGGACAGGACTCCAGCTGCCAATCAGATGAAAGGTTTGATGTGCTAACACTTGACCACAATGCTTTACAATGTCTAAAACTCTATAGTTGAGGAGAGTCATGAACACGTCTATCACAGAAAATTTCTGTTAATGGAGCAAAAACCAGCTGGTTGGAAATTTCATGCATAAACATTATGATTTAACTTGACCTTATGGAAAAAGAAGAAGGACGGTACAAAATGTAGCCAAATCAGCCGGAAGGAGTGAAAGGAGTTGGAAAATGCATCATGCCAATTGGCAACCCTAAATATCTGAAGCTTTCCAAACAGAATAAAGTGATTCATTTAATTTTTCAACCAAAATTGCTGGTGTCTCAGCAAATGGTACTAAGCAATCTGGCATGACAAGTTGACTTAATACTGTAGCAGTGATCAGTTCTGTTCATAAACATTGACATTACATGTATGTTATTCAGATACACACGTGTATTAACTGTTTCAAACCGGGGGCGGAAACTCTGATATAAAAATGACGGGGGTGCTTGTTGTACCTCTTAGGGGTCAAAATGTGTAGATTAGTACTGCACAGGGTTCTGAAATCTAAAATTACCACAGTTAGAATTATTGTAGAATTATTGTTAGGGTTTTCAGTTGAAAAAATATGACAGAATGAAATTGGTACCTCTTAGGGGGAAAAATATATTTGAGCCACACCTATCAAGCAAGATTCTGTTTCCTTTTAGGGTGTTTTTCAAATATTTCTGATAAGCACCCCTGTCATTTATATACATGTATGTGGGTCCCCTCCCTGGGATTTCAATGGCCAATAAGCCTTTTGTTAGAACATGAATATCAATAATCAGTGGCAGATCCAGACTCCCCATCGAAGGGGGTGGGGGTGGGTGAATAAGGGAGGGGGTCTGAGTGAAAATGTTATAGACTGAAAATGTTTGGCTCTTCAGGCCTTATTTTTTGCCAAGATAGGGGGGGGGGGGGGGGGGCAAATCTCCTGCACCTCTTCCCTGGATCTGCCACTGATAATAAATGACATAATGCGAAACTCTGCTATAAAAAGTTGTTTTACCTTTGGTACAAGATTCTCCACTATCATTGTCTGTCATCAAAATTTTCAGCATTTCTGCTTTCCTAGCATAATAATCGCCGACTGATGTCTTGTTTCGTGTCACGTCTCTCTCTAGCTGTCGACTGTACTGGCTAGCATACCCACCACTTGATGACATACCATACATAGCCTTTTTCAAAAAGTGAAAAAAAAAACCAATCAGTACAATAAAATTGACTTATTATTAGTCAATTTTAAAATAAGAATCCACTGTGGTGAATAATGATGAAAATAATATTTAAATCTAAATTTCAATTCTTTTAATAACAAGTGGAAATTTTTTTTAGTGAATTTTTATCAATAGTGAATTTCCTGCACACTGCTATTTTGAATTATGCAAAAATAGGTGCTATTCATATTCAATAAGTTTCATACACTAAAAATGTTGCCACTTGTTATTAAAATAATTGAAATTTAGACTTTATTTCCATCAATTTAACATCAATTTGTGAAAACAGTGGAGGTTAAGTTTAAAGGGGGAAATACGTTTTTCTGAAAGAAAGAAATATAATGGCTAATATTGTTTAACCAGTTAATAAATAATGGATGCCATTTGAATGCACCAAAGGAAAAATAGTTTGCATTATAGAGGAATCTGTATTATAGAGGTCTGGACCATAAAACTACCCATGCTATAGATAGAGGTGCCTGTAAGTAGTGGCTTGTCTAGGGGGAGGTGCCCTTCTGTGAAAAAAGATAATCATTAACTCTTAATACAAATTTCATTGAAATTCAGGTGTAACCCCACCCCCAACCCTATTTATTGTGATCTTAATCACTCTAAAGCTGACAGTTTTTTGGTTTTCACACCAGTGAATTTTGTCGATTCTCAGACCTGAAGCTTCTTAAACTCTTCTTCTTCTTGCTGTCTCTGTTCTTCAAGTTCCCTTCTTTGTTCACTTTCCAGAGCTTGAGCCAACATGTGATCATCCCATTCACATGGCTGGTTTTCAAGTCGCTCCATCTCCTACAGAACAATAAACCAAAATAAATAAGGCCTGGTTCACACTAGCGACATGACAACATATAATGACGAGGTGACGCAAATGCAAAACACAACTTACATTGATCTGGTGTTTCTCTCAAAGCCAGAAATAAACTGCTTAGTTTTATATGTAGACAAAAACAATCTATCGGTAAATTAATTTGGTTCAGTCGAAATGCATCAGGGTTTTTGTTAAGGTTTGCAATAACTGGGACAAAATTGTGAATAACAGGCAGGGATGTAACTAAGAGCCGGCTACCGGCTAATTTCGCCAGCTCAAAGAGAACTTACATGTATCACCGGCTGAAATTTCACTAGAAAACAAAGACTTGGGGTGATTTTGAAGGTGCACAAACCAGAAAAACCGGCTGGGCTTGTTAATGAGCCTCGGCTCAGTTTTTTTGTTAGCTACATCCCTGAACAGGGACCATCCTGAGAAATAGCCAGGACAATAATTGAAGGGCCGAGAGCATGTCCAGCCTATATGACTTTTTAGGCCTTTTTTATTTTTTCTTGCTCAGATTTGTCCAATTTTGGCATGTGAACTAGAAATTAGTTGCAAAACATTGTTCCGAATTTTTTTCCGTTGTTTTTTCCGTCGTTTTCGAGAAATACCGTATTCAAAAAAAAAAATCAATCAATCAAAGGCTCCTATTGTAACGCAATATTGCGGTAAGCTTCTGTTTTCGCACTGACACGGTTCGATATTTTTGTAAAATTAAACGTTAGAAATTTTGACGAACGCAAAAAAAGTAAATCACTTTCATAATGTCCAGTTCGAAGAAAGAAAGAAAAAAAAAAAAAAAAAAAAAAAAAAATGAGGCCGAGCGTGATTCGAACCCGGAGCCGTCCGAGCGCAAATCCCCGACCAAACCACTAGACCACGGACGAACACATGCTCACTTCAGCCTAAGTTTTATTATTAAAAGGTTGATACGCATCAAAACGCGTATCTCGATTTCAAAATCCTTTTAGATCGAATTTAATGTTGCATTAAAGACTCCAAATGCGAAACGTCTTCCCGCCGGCCAGCAACAACTCACTTCGAGCTGCTCAAAGCTGTATTTCAAGTGCCCGACCACGCACAGCGGACCCATCTACCACTGTCGCAAAGCATGTCGGGAAATCCTACAACAAAACCGAAATGGAGTTCCCACCCGAAAGTTATTGCAAAATACTATAAGTCTCAAAGCACTTCGGATATCGGGCATTTCGACCACGGCACGGGATGGGAAATGGCCCACAACTCTCAACGCTGCCCCTTTTCTGATCCGAAGTGATTCCAGACTTTCCCGCCGGCTCGTCTTCCCGACCAAGGTCCGTTTTTCACCTCGAGCGCTAAATGGCGCTTCAGACACAAGGAAGGACAAGAAACACGACTCGTTTCTTTGAGAAGTGCTAGAGACTCAAGGATTTCCGGACTTAATGATGTCTTTCAATCACCGGACGGGCCTCATACACGTTGGCTTACACACACGCTACAGAGGCGATGTGTTGCCGCAGTGAGCTCACGATAGATAAGCGAGCCAGGCGTGCGTAAATAACGGTATTTTCGTTTAGTTGTTGGCACTGGTCAGAAGTATTGCAGTCGCGTATTCTCACGGCCAAACTGCTTTCAAATGGCTTCGAAATTACGCTCTGAATGTACCGTCAAAGCACTGGAGGGCCAGAACTCTGCTTTTTTCAGGTAAATTGGTCAAATTCCTTAGGGTTAGTGCAAATTCGACAAGGGCTTGTGATATTATTCGTTGTACGATAAAATGAGGCTATTCTGAGCTATTCTGAGCGAGAAAAAATAGAAAAAGACCTAAAAAGTCATATAGGCTGGACATGCTCTCGGCCCTTCAATTGAGATAGCCAAGTAAAGGTCCTGGCGCCCCAGCTGCTCTAACAAAAACCCTGATGCATACTAAGCATGAATTTATCTAGTACCTGTTTTTCAAGTTCCTGAGCTAGTACTTGGTCATTATGTGCATAGATTAATGGCATGTCATACTGCTCTTGCTGATGGAAAGTCACAGGGGGCTGTAATAAACTGCTGCCTGCTGTGTCACTGATGGCTTGATCTTCTAATGTGTGTGCAAATATGTGATCATCCCAGTCTGAGGTAGAAACTGAAATAGAGGAAACATATATGGTATACTCTCAGACTCTTAAGATGGACACCCCTGTAAGGCGGACACCTCTCTAAGATGAACATCAATTATTCTGGCCGAAATTCATTTGTTTGTCTGTAACTTAAAACTCTCTATAAGGCGGACACCTCTCTATTAAGACGGACATCAATTATTGGGTAATAGGTCCATGATAACCGTCACGTCACGAAATGGAGAAAACATAACGAGGGAAAATGTTTCTTAGACCTAACGAGGGAAAACCTAACGAGTGAAAAGCTGTTTTAAAACAGGTTTTCCCTCGTTAGGTTTTCTCCCGTTAGGTCTAAGAAACATTTTCCCTTGTTATGTTTTCTTCATTTTGTGACGTGACGGTTATCATGGTCCTATTACCAATTACTGGCTGGTTCTGGCCAAATTTCACCAACTTGTTCGTCTGCAACTAAACTCTCAATAAGACGGACACCTCTCTAAGACAGACATCAATTACTGGCTGGTTCTGGCCGAATTTCACTTGTTCGTCTGTAACTAAACTCTCTATAAGGAGGACACCTCTCTAAGACAGATATCAATTATTGGCTAGTTCTGGCCAAATCACACTAACTTTTAAGAAATTTTAAGTGGGGGTGGGGGGGGGGGGCTTATTTTAATTTAGTGAAACGCTAGCAGTTCACTGCTCATTTTTTTGTAATTCATAACTTTAAGGGCGTGGGTGGGAGGGGGGCTTAAAAGAGAGAGAGAGAGAAGAGAGGGGCTTAATAACTTTTTTGCTCCAAAAAGGGGGGGGGGGGGGGGGTTGGGCTTATTAGAGTGGAGGGGGGGGGGGGGGTTAATAGAGGATTTATGGTACATTTAAAACAATTGAAAGGCTGAGAGCATAACCAGCCTATGATGAATTTTAGGCCTTTTTATTTTTTCTCGTTCAGATTTGTCCATTTTTGGCATGTGAACTAAAATTACTTGCAAAACATTGTTCAGAATTTTTTTCTGTTGTTTTTTACGTTTGTTTCGAGAAATACCGTATGCAAAAAAAATCAAAGGCTCCTATTGTAATGCAATATTGCGATAAGCTTATGTTTTCAAACTGACACGCTTTAATATTTTTTCAAAATGAAACATAAGGATTTTTGACGAATGCAAAAAAAAGTAAATCATTTTCATAATGTCCAGTGCGAAAAAAAAAAAGGATGCTGAGCATGAATCGAACCCGGGGCTGGCCAAGTGCAAATCCCAGACCCAACCCACAAGACCATTGAAGAACGCATGCGCAATTAAGACTAAGTTTTATTATTTAAGGGTAGATACGCATCAAAACGTGTATCTCGAGTTGAAAATGCTTTTAGATCGATTTTAATGTTGCATTAAAGACTCCAAATGCGAAACATCTCTTGGGTGGCCAGCAAGAACTCACTTCGAGCTGCCCAAAGCTGTATTTCAAGTGCCCGACCATGCACAGTGGACCCATCTGCCACTGAAATCCTACGGCAAAACCGAAATATGGAACTTCCCGCCCGAAAATTAGAACAAAATACTGACTGGAAGCACTTCGGATATCGGGCATTTCGACCACGGCACAGGATGGGAAATGGCCCACAACTCTCAATGCTGCCCCTTTTCTGATCCAAAGTGATTCCAGCCTTTTATATATTTTTTACTATTGTATGGTGTCCCCAATTAGCTTCATAGCTAAATATCACTGACACTTTAATAAAGTTTATGTATGTATGTATGTTATGGTAAAAAAATATATACATTACTAAAATTTTCCTGTGCCATCATTATCTTTTATTTATTTATTTATTTCACCTATTTCTTTGCATCTTTTTTATTGTTATGTTTTTCTTTTACCATAAAACACCAGTGTAAGCAATTTATTTTCTTACTGCCCACCTTAATTAGCTCTTTTAGTATTTTATAATTTAATTGTTGCTGTATTATCACCTTGCTATCTGCAGGTAGTAAAAACTGATGTAATTAAACAAAATGTAACAAATAGGGTTGAAATTAAAGTTGAAGATTGTTAACTTTATTAATATTCAAGGTAACTATTCTTTACACTTTTTTCAACAAAACTAAAGGATAAATATTTCCTAATTTTAAAAATGAAGCACACTTTATTAAGTTTCTTCTGAAGTTTTAGGTTACTGCGCCTTTCAATAACATGCGGAATCTGAAATTCAAATCTCCACCAATGGTTGCGTTATTCCCTGCCATCAATCATAATTAATACGAAAGCCAACGGACCATGTAAAAAGAGACAAACAAAATAGATCGAAATCTACCAATCATAATGCTCGGATGTGAACTTTTGAACTCATTGAAAGAGAGGATATGTTTCCTGAGAGGTAAGCTAAGATGATTGACAGCAGCCCAAACGCAAATGTTGAGTTGGGTTTTGAATTTCAGAGTCCGCATGTTATCGAAAGGCGCAGTAAGTTGTTTATATTTTAAAAGATGTAAAATTGTGGTAAATTGACTGAAGGGCTTGGTCAAGAATACCCTAGGTGACTTTTTAGAAACGTTTTGTTCACATCTTATGTTTTGGAAATACTTAAATGGCACTCACTGTTTGATAAACTGACTGGACCATGTAAATGCAACCAAAATAATTCTAACCAGGTCAGAATACTGTACATTTCGAAAAGAAAAAGGTTCTCCAGGGTGTCTCGGGCAAAAACAAATTTCACTCAAAATGTCCTTTTTTGCCCTAATAGACCCTTCCACTTTTTTTGGCGCCATCTTGGTTGGGGGGCAAACGTGGCTACAATTACAGTAAATGTATGGGATTTTGGCGGACTTCGAGCCTCTGTAACTCAAATTTTTCGGATCTTGACTAAGAATACATCTTTTAAAAGGTATTTTTCATGAGATTCTTTCCATTAAATATAGTGAACAAAACCAAATTATTACGGCCGCAAACAAAGTTTTAAAACTTCACACAAACCCTTGTAATCAAAACTGCAAATTTGCTGCAAAATTACAAGTGACATGAAAAGATTTCTAATTAAGTTTTTACAAAAGTTTGTAATGATCTAATTTTCAATCAGTTTAATAACATAGATATATAAGATGCACAAAAATACCTTTAAATTTTGGAAGTCCGTCGATGTGAAGTGGAGTTACAGAGGTTCAAAGTCGGCAAAAATCCCATACATTTACTGTAATTGTAGCTATGTTTGCCCTCCAACCAAGATGGCGCCAAAAAAACCGTGGAAGGGTCTATTGTATCTGACATAACAGTTGGCCATAACAGTGCTTTTTAGTCAAGCCAAATACACAAGAGTTTCAAGAGAATTAATTGTCACTTAGGACATTCTTGTCCAGAGCCATTTAATTATCTAATTCTCATGCTTACATGGTATAAATTCTGTGCCAGTTATTACTGAGTGACCCTCTAAGTATGTTTGTTTGGCTCTGTCATCTGCAGGAATTAAAATAGACTTTTAATAAAAACAACAAAAATTAAAATGACCATTTGAGGGGTAGGCTTGTTTGGTAAATAAATTAAGACTTTAATTTATGATTCTGCTTCTAATCACTTAAAATTGTCAACATCAAAGACATAATTGTGCTAATTTTATTTAATTGAATTTTAAGTTTATTTGTTAAACTCTTAAATCATATAATTAAGCATTTAAATATTGTGTGAGAGACATTTGGCAGAAATTGGATATAAAACTTTTTTTCGATGAAAAAGAGGACATTAAGCTTATTGTGAATGTATAATTTAAGGCATCGTTGGATTAAAATATTTATAGGAGGCCATTTTAAGAATGAAATAAATTCAAATTTACAGTCTTTATTGCACCGAGAAGAAAAATTAAATGAGGTACGTTACCTATCTCTTGACATTTTCCATATGTACAGGACCGATAATCGGCTGAATCAGAAATTCCAGGAACTGAAATCAAACGAAAACAAACACCCTAAGCTCTGCGCTCTCAAGCTGTGAGACCTGCTAGAGGCTTTAAACTCGCTGATTTTTTTTCTTGACGCGATTTCGAAAATGTTTAACTTACCTTCTAAATCGTCGAATCTGTTCGTCTCAGAAGATGTGGAGGGTTGAGTAAAATGTTCTTCAACGTGGATTCCAATGTTTTCTTTCGATACCGATGTTCCACAAACAGGGCAGATCGACAACGACGGGGGAAAATCGATGTCATGGCGATATAATTCCTCCCGACGTCTTTTCATATCAACGGACGCGATCTTTGATCACAAAAACATCACCGTAAGCATATAAAAATCATGCTTTCGGATTTAACTGTAAATTGAAGAGAGAAATCACAAGAAAGCTGATCACAATGACTTGGTCGAACGTCGGCTGCCACCAGTCAAAAGTCACCAGGCGTTACGATCAAATTTGAGCATCATAACGAGGCACTACCGGTACATTTGTTGTCACTGCACCGTCACGCAACGAGCATCGGAAGTTGCGTTACGAACAAGGTCATTTCAGTGACTTGAGAGGTGGGGAGAATCGCGGGCGCATCGAGACACCCACGGCTGGAGACTGAGCCTAGAGACATGATTACATCAAGAGAAAATAATTGGACAATTATTTTCTCTTGATTACATGCAGTAAAATTTACGGACACGTACAAGTAGGATTCAAAAGGTTATTGAAAATGTAAAACAACACGACAAACTGATCCCAAAACTGCGGAGAAAAAAATACAGAGGCAAGAATAACAAAATAAGCCAAAATTTGTAGCCGTGGTTTTTATTCTGTTCAATTGGCCACTCCGAAAAATACCATAATACTCTTTTATGTGCAGGCTCAGCCTCGCCAGGGTGTAATTATTCAAGTCTCCTTTGTTAGAATGGCACAATGGAATTCAGAGTACATGAAGGAATGCTAGGACGTAGCATTGTGTCTTCGCATACAAATGTGCACCGTATGCAAATTGCCACGAAGTTGAAGCATAGCAGTTCGTGCTGAAAACAAAAGAAATTGGAAAAATGAGGCTTACATCAAGTACCACCCAAACCTGCACTTTAAAGAGTATTATGGTATTTTTAATAGTTTCTGGAGTGGGCAATTGTTTTAACTGAGTTGATCGAACAAAAAGAAAAAAAAAGAAAACAAGGCACTGACAAAATAAGTGATTTAACAACCATAACAGGGTATATGTCTATACATGCAGAAATGCTAAAACTTTACATACTTAGTTAGCAAATCCTGTAAAAATAAATTCTGTTGTTGTTGCCCGCGCAGAGGTGTTCTCCATTATTTGCTTATTTTGTCGGTGCCTTGTTATTACTTTTTTATTTTTGTTCGGCAAAAAATAATTAAAACCAAGATCCATCGACTATAGACTCCACACTGACCCTCATTAACGCGTGCAGACGTGCATACTCGTGCAAAGCGTACTGAATGAACGAAGCATAGCATTGGGACCAAATTTCACTCGATCACTCGGCTCAAAACAAAACAAATTTCAAAACAGATTTGGGCAAATTTGTTTGAATATATATATTTTGTTTCATTCTTTTGTTTACTCTTTCATTGCCTTGCCGTAAGGATCAGTTTGCCGTTTTCTGATTTTCTACAAGTAATTTTTGTACTGATCCAGGTCTACAACTGGGAGATCCGGCACCTCTCAACGGTTTGTCGCTGTGGTCTTGCTGATATTTTATATTTTAGCGTTAACCGGCTTTCGAACAACCGGGCCCACTAGTGGACTTCAAATGGCAGGTCAGTAGCAAGCCATAAATTAGTGGGGGGGGGGGGGGGGGGGCGAGCGAGTAGTGCAGAGATCCCAACCAGACCCTCCGCCCCCCCCCCCCCCCCCCCCCCCTCTTACCTCCCACGGCCGCTTCATAATTAGAATTGCCGCTTAAGGAGGCTCGAAAGGGTTTTCAGCTACGTGCGCGCGCGACGTGCACTCGTCATGCTTTGACGCATACGTCAGCTGATTTTCCTATCAAAAAGTAGCGCGCGCAGCTTACCGGAAATAAAAATACTGCGTAAAATCGCGCGAACCGGAAATAAATCGTGCATAAAATATTCCTCTTTATCTCAAAACTTTGCTCGGTGACCTATGTTGAAATTTTTCATGCAAGTAGCATTCAACTTTATCTAACATTTGAGACATTTTGGAAAAAAACTGTAGAGTGGAATTTTTTTAAATCTTTAAAAGGCCTTTTTCGATTTATCTCGATTTCCACAATACAGATTTTTTTCAAATTTACACAGGAGGTGAGGAATATTGCAAACTTTTAAAAACGCTTATAAAAAACATAGGTCACCGAGTTAGTTTTAAAGATAGATTTAAAAAACTGACTTTTGAGGGGTATCTCTTTGGAGGGTTATAGTTACCATGACAACAGATATGACGTCATAAATGGTCTTGAAGGAAACTTTAACAACCATGTTATAAGCTTATCTACAATTTGTTTCAGAGACTAAAACCATAAGATTTTAATGTGTAATTGTTCTGACATGTACATTAGCTGTAAGAAACCCTTTCGAGCCTCCTTAAACTGTTTGGACGGACCTCGAGACCAAGGACAACTTTCCTGCAATATCATTAGCAGTAAATTTGCCAAAGACCTGTTTTCTGTTATCCTTGCCTCTCATGCACAAACTGGTTAGCAGCGTCCTTGTGCACATGAAGTAGCATCAAATGGTTAAGCCTGAAATCACCGGTTGTTGATCGTAAATAAGTTTTGGCTCGCTTCAAAGCAGAAAATGATCTTTCAATGATGGCATTTGTCGCCGGCATCAGCAGAAGCAGCCTTCCCAGCGTGCAAACTTCACTTAAAAGTAATTTGCGGGAGCCATCGAGAGATTCAGGGACCGCGGAGCCGCGAAGCCCCCCCAATAATTTTTGGGAAAAAAATAATTTTACCCAATTGAAAAATTACTGTTTTACTGCTCTCATAGATATGCGATAATTAATGAAAACTTTCGCCAGTGAGTGTTGTGGTAAGCGGTAAATTGATTTCTTCCTTTAGGACATGCAATATGGCGGCCGTTCGTAGGACATGGCTTATAGGTCTTCTCTTAAGTTCTGTTATAGAAGTCGTTGAACTTGTTTGCTTACATCAGAAACCCACAACTCTTGTGGGGATCTGTTCAGATAACCATTCCACCGGAGACGGCATTGTAATCAGTCCGGCATACTGTATGTCGGCGCAATAGCATGTTTCCGCTATTTCCGTCAAATATCGTGAAAAGTACCTTAAACGAAGACTGATGTATATTTGCAGTCACCCTGGGTCGTACAATCCAACTGCTATCAGTAATCAGGAGGCTCACATGATCTACGGCAATATGGTTTTGAAGTTTTGATCAAGGATGAACAGATTAATTGCTTTGCCGATGTTTTGAAAGCGGTTAAGAGTCTTGCTGATCATGAGAGACACATGATAAGTGAGGTTATTGTAATTTGTAAACTCCTGTTGGTGAATCCTGCAACAAGTGCTACAGGTGAAAGGTCGTTCTCCATGGCAAGGAGAGTGAAAACGTGGTTGCGTGCGAACATGAACCAACAACGTTTTAATAATGTGGCTTTATTGCATACCCACAAGGCAAGAACAGATAAAATTCGGCTTCTAGATGTAGCGAATGAATTTGTCCAACGAAATGAAAACCGTTTTCGCAACTTTGGTAAATTTACTGATTTAGATTTGTCAATGTGCTAAAAAGTAATTATTGGGATTTTCCTTGTGTTCGATGTTTCGTTATTGTAGTTCAAATTTGGTGGTATTTATTAGCCTGATAAATAATAAAATAATTCACTGCGTCTGGTATATTGGGATGCATTTTTAGCCATTCTGGGAGCATTTATAATAAAATTTTTCCGGGGAAGCATGCCCCCGGACCCCCCTAGACGGCTAGCGCCTGCGGCGCGCGCTACAAATGCCTATGGCATTTGATTTAGCCCCCCCCCCCCCAATCGAAAATATGCTGCGCGGTCCCTGGAGGTTGGAAAAAGGTGACAACATCATTAACATCGAAATGAGACGTGTCAAATCCCATAGACTCTGCAGTTGAGGGTAAGAGTAGTAGCTGCCCTTCTAACTTGAAAGGATCCAAATCTTCACCATACGTGTTGACCACTTGAGTAAACTCGTCATCCCATGCTTCACCAGCAAACGACTTCAAAAGGAGCTCCTAGATGATGTTTTAAAATATGTTTACTCATTATTTTAATATTTTTACTGACTTCAATCTCAGTATGGAAAATTAAAACGTTTGCCTCCGTGTTCTAAATGAGGGAAACAAAAATAGGCACAAATCTTATTGCCTTTGAAGCTTTACAGTTTAACAGTGTGGGAAGAATTAGGACTCCATGACGGCGACATCGGCAGCCAGAACGGCACAAAACAATAGGTTTAATAAGCGAAAACAATGCCTCTGCAAGTGCGTTTTACATTTTGGTTAATTTTGCTTTTCCGTGCAAAACAACAACGTCAAATGATCAAAATAGGTTTTGTGGAGAACATGAACACACGACGGTTAATTTTCTTTTCTCTGTTTGAACTTGAAAGCCGTCTCTACAAAAAAAAGCTCCTGGACAATCCAGTCTGCAAAGTTTGTCTCCTGAAAATAGCACAAATTCATTTTTGAAGTGACGTCGTTACTTAGCTCCCCATTGTTGGTTTTGGTGAATTTATGTATAAAAAACCCATACCACCTGGCAGTCTTGATTTTAAGCGTTGTGCTTTCATCCGACAACGTTAATTGAAATAGCTGTATAATATACATATATTCTCTAAGTTCTGTCGTGTTTTTATGATTGTATCACGCTCTGCGCATGCTTGCGTAATTTTTTCCATTGCTTGGCTAAAAACCGTTAACAATTCAGAAACATCACTGGCATCGGTAATTCAAACATAATTCTGCATTAAACGCTATAAATGCGGTACGGATGGCTTAATTTCGAAGACGGTTAAAACGGATTACAGTTATGAGTGCTGAAGCGAATTTATTGTTGGCCCGGCTGTGGGAAAAATTATCAACTCACGTAACATAACGACAAAAGTCTTTGATTCTTGACAATTTGTTTGCCAAAGGTCGTTTTTTTGTCTGACTAATTCGTTTTGATCAATATACATAGGCTATAAACGTAAGAACAAGTTTTTTGAAAGCACCAGTTTAGTATGGAACAACCGTGACACCCTCTCTTTAATGCAAGTGAGTCGAGTTTGATCTTTGAAAGCTTTCGTTTAATTTTCTCATTTTTATTACCCTTGTGGAGATTAAAAGTACTCTCATTCCATTTGGCTGTTCATCATTTTTTCTGTTCTAAATAACAATGAAAAAAAGAAACGGCGATATATATAAATTCGTTTATTATTTGCACAGCAGTGAATAGAACGCGGGGTGTGGTATCTTATTATGATCTGTTTTTTTAATATATTTTTTTAATAAAATAGAGATTGATGAACATTTGAAGTGATGGATGCTCTTTTTTGTTTAAAAAAACTCCTTTCACCAAGCAAGAGCAGCTGCTATTTTCCGTTCGTAAGAGAGTGGACTGCATATTACTTGGAACTAAAGCCGAAAAACTCCTCAATGGAAAGTAACTTTACTCCTGAATTTCAAAATCCACCTTTACATGATAACTCTGGCGATGATTGTCTTCGCCAGCAAAAACATTTTGAAGAAAACTATTATCATGCAATAGCAATTTGTGTGGTCAACATCCCTCTCTGCTTGTTAACGCTGTTTGGAAATTCTGCAATTTTGATAACAATTTGGAAGACTCCATCTTTGCATACGCCTTCTTATATTTTAATAGCAAGCCTTGCTGTGTCGGATTTCGCCGTTGGTCTGATTGTGCAACCCTTTCTAGTGTCGACTCTTCTACTGACTGGAGTATATGGTTTACCGCCTCCAACATTTCGCTTTATGTGCTTAGGTGTTACCTCAGTGGCGTATACGTTGGGTGGAGTTTCTGTCTACAGCATTACAGCAATTGGATTGGACCGATTTCTTGCTCTTTGGTTGCACTTGCGATACAATGCCATAGTAACTATATTTCGTGTAAACTTGGCTATAATTGGTATTTGGTTGCTTCGTGGAGTTTCTGTGATAATTTTATTCTGGTCACCTGAAACCTTTTTCAAAGTTATTATGACAGAAATGTGTGTGTTGATACCTGCAAACTTTGTTATTTATTTGAAAATCCATCTCATTGTTCGACATCATCAAGTACAAATTCAGCATCAACATCCAGAAGCGAATGCCGGAAACATTTTCAGCTTCAAAAGACTGAAGAATTCTGCCCTTAACACATGTCTTGTATTTATTGTATTTCTTTGTTGTTACGCGCCACACGAGGTTGGCCTTTTCACTGGAAGAACCTCGGTTACTGTTCACTATATAACAGCAACTATAGTTATTCTTAATTCAACACTTAATCCCCTTTTGTATTGCTGGAGAATTTGCCAAATACGTACAGCTATAAAACGGGTTCTATGTTCCTCGAACTTCGCCTGAACGATTCACAGACGCTAACGGTAACTAAGGCCCGGTTTAAACGTCGCATTTCACATGTGCCGAATTAAATACCTGTTTAGGTCGACTCAAATAATAAATTCGGCATTATTTAATAGAGTAGCATTGAATTCATGAGCGAGTTTTTATAAAGTTAGGAAAAATGTAGAATTGTGGGTAAAATATAAATTCGATTAGTCCCATGTGAAGTTCGACGTATAAAACAACTGTCGAACTTCTGTCTAATATTCGATTGGTTCAGTCGAAGATGCGGCGGAAGTTGCATTGTCGAATTTCATTTGAGTTAAAAGTCGAACTTCAGGCATGCAACCTCGTTCCCAGGGTCTCTCTTCTTGGGAACGAGGTTGCAATTGCTTCATATGCATTTAATTCCTGAATTCAGATTCGGCACATGTGAAATGCGACATTTAAATCAGGCCTAACATGTGATTGATGTCCTTATCGTCGGGTCCAATTCGAAGCGTACACAAACCAAGCTTCTTGAAAAGGACGACACTCTTACCATTCCACCCCACAAGCAACCAGATAGACAATCCTGCACGTGTTGATGTTCTGAATTATTCCCAAACTTCTTCCAGAACAACTGCTTCCGCGGTGCTATCGTTCGTCTGTGCGGATGCTGTCGGGTATACCGAGCACGATAGTTCTGAAAAGTCTTCATGTCCAGCGTTTGGATCAATTCCGACGCTTGTGAAAAAGAGAACCTCTGGAGAAAAGTCCGTCGTGCATCAAAGGTCAGCAAGCCTGGAAAGGCAAACCCGAGACAGAAAAGCATCTTCATAACCTTGAAGAGGATAACCACAGCTCTGAAACACCATTCCCGGACCAATAGACCATTTCCGCGCCTCGTTTTTTTTCATATGAAAATGAGTTTTCATTCACATGCAAATGAAAACTCATTTTCATATGAAAGGTTTCGCACCTAGCCTCGCTTTGATAGAGAGGCTAAAGGCAACTCGGAAATGGCCTATTGTACCTCCATACCCTGTCAATCAATCATGCCGGTGACAAAGAGTGATACCCAAGCATTTCTACACGCGGAAGTTGATTCGAAACAGTGCAAGAAACCTCCTTGTGCAAGATTGACACGGACGCTGCCTGCTCACTAGTGGGATTCCAAAATATACAGGGTATTGGATTATGTTATTTAACCCTTGTATGCTTACAAAAAAACTAAAAAGAAAAATTCAAAGCGTTTGCGAATGAAAATTTTGGTGAATAATAAACAACAGCGTTAATTATTCATCGAAGGGAACCCAGTTAAGTGTGCCTGCAGGTAGCTTGGTGATTTTAGCTTTATAGCTTTATATTTTTCAAATGCTCACTCTAAACTTTACAATAACAAGTCTTCACCCCATGTAAATAAATCCACGAGGGTCTTGGATTCCGGATTCTGATCCTTGATTCCGGATTCCAATGACTGGTTTCCGGATTCCATCCCTATGGATTCCGGATTCCACAGGCCAGCTGGAATCCGGATTCCAAAGGTTTTAACTCTGGTTTTTATACGTACTTCGATAACAGATCCTGCTATTAAAGTACGAATTTGTGTACCATAGTGTACTTTTTAATATCTAAAACTTGTGATTAAATTAATTAACTTGGCGTACCTGTCATGAAGATGTATCTCAGAAGTCCAGTTATCCATAGTGTCGACGCTATTTGACGATTGGGGGGGGGGGGGGGGGGGGGGGGGGGGGGGGGGGGGGGGGGGGGGGGGGGGGGGGGGGGGGGGGGGGGGGGGGGGGGGGGGGGGGGGGGGGGGGGGGGGGGGGGGGGGGGGGGGGGGGGGGGGGGGGGGGGGGGGGGGGGGGGGGGGGGGGGGGGGGGGGGGGGGGGGGGGGGGGGGGGGGGGGGGGGGGGGGGGGGGGGGGGGGGGGGGGGGGGGGGGGGGGGGGGGGGGGGGACTGTTCTTATTATAACATTAACAATAACAGAAACAAAAGTAGTAAGAATTGAAATCACCTCGTGCTACGATTATTCATTTCTCTTGTTATCTAGCCAATACAGTTACATTATACTTTGACCGGCGAAGCCACTTGTTGAAGGCATATACATAAAGTGGCCCTTATTTTGAAATACCTTAGGATCAACTGGTCCAGTATTGGCTCTACACGCAACTCTGATAGTTTGTCTTCTAGGAATAGTAACATCACGTTTAATAGACTAAACCGAACAAAGTTCCCCTGCCTGGCACTTCAGTTGAATGACTGAAATAAACGTACGAAAGTTGATGCATCATGGCTGTTGATGCCCGGTGAAACTCTACGTAAGACCTACGTAACACTAGTGTTCAAATCATTGTCATTGTCTCTAGATTTGATGATTTCTTCAATAACATTATACTCAATCAACGGAACATCGAGAGCTTCTTCAGTAACTAGAATGGCACTGTTAGTTTATTCGAGGAAGACAATAGTTTAAAACTACAGCTCTACTCCTTTGTACGTATATCGCTGCCATTGGCGCAGTCAAATTCAGTTTGGCACCAAGTAGTTCCTTAATATCCTTAATAGTAATTCCCGGAAAGTTCCTCTTAATGAACGTTTCTGAGACTATTGATACTTGGGCTCCTGTGTTCCACAGAACATCTACTTGACAGTCATTTATTATCCTTATGTCGTAGTTATGTTGATGTTATGATATCAGTAACTGTCAGATACACGGCCCAGTATGTATAAAATGTTATTGTCGCATTTCTTTTCTCAAATCTTGGTCATTATCTCCTGTAAGTTAATGTTTAACTTACAGGAGTTTATGTTGGCTGACATGCATTCTTTGTTATTTTTGTTGGCGTTATAGGTTAAAATTATGGCTAGCGAGAACAGAGCTCCATTTACTTTTGACCTTGAGCAAAATATTGCCTACTGAAGTACTTTGAGCCGCGTGCATGTTTTCTCACTACATGACCTTGGGGTCGGAATTGAATTGCGTGTTACTGTCTTTTTCCTGTTTACGAAATAATTTTTTTAACTAAAGCACATTACAGCTTTGTATCTTGACAGAAACAGTTTTATCTTTGGCAAAAGGGTTTTTTCTATGACAGATTTTCGTCCTTGATAAAAAATTTCGTGTTCGGAGCAGGGAAGCCCTTTTTTCGTCTCACGGATGTTCGTTGTGTCAAAATACACAGGGCCGCGTTAGAAATTTTTACACAGAGTATAAAGGTTGTGCTTAAGAACATGTCAGTTTGAACTTCAAAATCAATGTACCAGTGGGCTTTCGCTGGTGTAAAAGTTTACCGAAATTCGCTCTCTCGTTCAAGCACCACAGGTAGGGAAATTGTAAAGGCCAAAAATATTATATATATGCATCTTTCCCAAATTTATTAGGTGTTTTGAAAAGAACACGGAGATGTGTTATGAATCAGCCAAAGTATATTGACAGATCTTGATTAATTACCGCTTTTGTCTGCACGAAAGAGAAGAAAATGCATTATTTCGCTCTATTTTCGGCATGGATTTTAATAACGCCAAAATAGCGTTTTTTAGACTTACCTCGGTTTCGTTAAAACTAAAGCGCTTCTAAACCTTTGAGAAGTATTTTCGAAAATAACTTACTATAAAAGTTATTTGGGCAAAATATGAAGAAATTCGAAATTTCATGACTAACGCGGCATTCTCGATATTAATAGGGAGCTTTAGATTTGAGTACGAGTACGAGATTGAGTACGAGGACGACTTTTTGAATTTAAAACCAGTCACGTCACCAGAGCTGTCGGTTCTTCCTGTTGCTGAACAGAAGATATAAAGGAGACTCTACGGTATAGAATTGGTGTGATAAATGGTTATGTAGAGCACGCGAATTAGGTTTGAAAAATCGTACTCGTACTCAATCTCGTACTCGTAGTCTGATCTCAGTAAAGTTCCCTAATTACAGATATTATCACGGGTTTGAGTCAGTCTATTGTTGTAAGTGCATTGCTATGGTCATATTCTGCTCGCGTTGAAGGGCTACTTATTCACATGAGGATTCAAAACAGTATAATTTGGAAACCAGCTGTCTGGGAAACACATTCAGCAGAGTGCGACCAGTCAAGGACCAGGGGCCCGTCACGGCTCGAAAGTTCCGATAACTTTTCGGGCCCGGTAAGGTATTTTTAAATACCTTACCTTACCTTACCTTACCATACCTTACCTCACCTTACCTCACCTTACCTTAATATTAAAGATTCAAATTTAGTTGGCACAGAAATCTAAGAATATAAAATTCTAACTTGACGAAACAAGTCAGGTTGGTTTGCGGGCTAAAACTTATGCCACCATTTTAAAGCTCCGGGCCCAATAACTTATCGGGACTTTTGAAAAACGGGCCCCTGATTACCGCGCCGAAATGATGTCATTGAATGCTTGGGCGATTTTAGAATACCCGGCCACTTGTTTAGATATCCATGAACGTTTTACAGAACGAGTCATGAAAACAAAAGGATCCATTCTTATTTGACGAGATGCAAAAAAGTGACTGCCGGGTATTCCAGTTTAGCCGAGTGCATCATGTGAAACTTCCTTTTGTTACTGTGAACTGAAATTTGGCAAATAATTACTCAAACCGAAGAATTCGGCATTTTAAGGAGCACCTTGGTCCAACGCTGTTGTTGCGAATCCGGCGAATACACGGTAAGATATAACGTTCTTGTTCGGTTTTTCGCTTCCTCTATTTTTTCACCACTCACGTCACGTTGCTCATCGAAAATACATTAAAGTATTTTGGAATGGTAACTACGGGATTGTGACTTTCAAGTAATATGTCGCTGGTTACTTTAATATACCTATTGAGTCTTAAACTTGTAAGTTTTGTGAAGGTGATGTTACACGGGACGATTCGCAAAGACAATTTTTAGCGCAACACGGGTGCGCGGACGATTTTCTTCGCAATTTTTGCGTTGCAACGCAAAAACACGAATTTTACTCAAATTGATTCGTGTAACCGTACCTGTCGTTAATTTTGTTACGCTAAAAATCGTCGTTGCGAATCGTCCGGTGTAACATCACCTTAAAGCAAAACAGTATTTGGGACCTCAGACGTCGTGCCAAATTTTATACCGAATTAATTATAAACATCCAAAGGCTCCCATGAGCCAACTCGTAAATACAAAAAGGGGTTATGAGTACGACCCGAAGGCAGTACTAAGTTATCTATTTTGTGAATAAAAACAAAAAGTTCCGTAAATAAGTATAAAAGGATTTGCGTAACCCGATCGCGAACAAGTTGAATTTTTCATCGAGCCAAGTCTCGAGTCTGCGATTAAAATAGCTCTAGTTTTCGATTCATCATGGTAGTTCAGCGTTATGAATAAACTTTGTTTGTCTCACTGTTGACAAAAAAATAGCACGCTTCGGTATAAAAGCCTAGTCGGGTTAGAAACTTCGCGTTGTAATTTGTTATTGCCACAGACAACCCAATATTTTTATACAGTTGAAGCCCGATAATACATCTCCCCTGGTTTTGCTTTATATATTTACTGTTATTTGACCCCGGTAACTCAAACCTTCGATAACTCGAACCTCCCGCTAACTCGGCATTTTTTTTCGGAGGACTCGCGCAAAATACGGACTGTTTTGCAGTCTAGAAGTGATTTCATTTTCCCTGTAGGTCATTTTCTTTATATTTATACCCTCGATAACTCGAACCTCATCTGCGATCAGGCGCTCTTTTTTTCGGAGGGAAAGTCGACGGATCGCGAGGAGGGAAGAAAAGAGGGGAGGGAAAAAAAAAAAAAGAACTCTTTTCCCGTTTTTCCGGGGGGAGGGCCTGATCGCAGGTTACATCTGTCAACGTCAAAACATACAGACAACATCCAGAACACTGAGTTTATGAGTGTATGCAGTGTCCGTCCTTTGTCCTACCATAGCGTTCTTTTACTTCGCTTTGTTTTCATTTATATTTTTCATTTCATTTATCGGCATGTTTTGTTGAAAAAAATTGTTCTAGTTTGAACATAACTGACAAACTGCAAGGCTGATCTGACTACGTAAAAAAGTAGATTTTGCGAGACACCAATATATACGACAGAAACCGATAAAGCAGGGTAGGCAACCGCGGACAGCTGTTTCGCCCTGTTGGGGCTCGTCAGCGCGGTGTAGCTTGTACAAAACTAAGAACGACTACAAGAATGCAGTCGTAAATAGATTGCACAATGACCCGTACACAATATCAAGTTCCGTACCTTGGAACCAACTTGTCACCCGCAACAGGGGCAACAGCCCCGGCAACAGCCCCAACAGGGTGAAACAGCTGTCCGCGGTTGCTACCCTGCTTTATCGGTTTCTGTCGTATTGGTGTCTCGCAAAATCTACTTTTTTACGTAGTCAGATCAGCCTTGCAGTTTGTCAGTTATGTTTGTCATTTTTTGTCTTATTAGGTCTTTCGTTAGATCCTATGTATCGTTTACCAGCATTATTGTTTGCCGTCTTTTGCAGTTTTTAGTTCTAGTTTGACTGTTTCTTTGTCAGTAAACTTGTTTAAACAAAGGGCGTTTGATACTGAATTCATAAAGCATGCAAAAGAACACCTGCCATTTACTGAGACTGCATTGCCTAATTTCCAGTCATTTGTTCCCAACTCCCGGTAACTCGAACTCCCAGTAACTCGAACCTTTTCCGATTTCCCTTGGAGATTCGAGTTATCGGGATTCAACTGTAGTTGTTTTTATTCGCTTGAGAGAGACCAATGAAAATTGCTGGACTTTGCTCGAACCTCGGTCTTCTGCTTCTAAGGCAGACGTGATCGGATCGATTTTAAGCGAATGATGCACGGTTCAACATTGTTCAACATTTGTTGCTCAGCAAAATTTATGATGTTTCAACTTGTAGCTATTTCAGAACAATTTACTGCAATGATTTCATATCATGTTACGTGTTCTCTTTGTGTAAAACGACTGCTAGGCGGCCCCTTTGGCTCGCCTGTTTGCAAGAAATGAGGTAATTTTAAAAACAATAAAATATTTTTTACAATGATCGTTGCACTGTGGCTAGCCTGCGTGGCAGGCGTAAACGGGGAAGGGGGAGGGGGAGGGGTGAGGGGGGGGGAGGGGGAGGGGGAGCGGGGAGGGGGGAGGGGGCGCGAAAAAGGGGAGGGGGAGAAGGGAAGGAACGCCTGCTATAAGAACCGGGCTATTCGCATTACGCCCACCGATTTCCTTGTAATCGGAATTACGTCAACTGTCAATACGTTCACCAATCAGAAACTGGCACGCGCTTTTACGCATGGATGACTTCACGCGGGAATTTACTTTGTTTACCGCCCAGCGCGAATTAGCCAATCAGAATTTGCGGCCGCCAGCGTCCGCAGAAATGAACAAATGGGGGTCTTTATTGCAAGCGTCATTTCCCTCCCCAGTTCCCTTCTCCCCGACGCCTGCTACGCAGGCTACACTGTGGCGTGCCGGCTTTGCCAAGTAGTTAGAGCGTTTGAGGTTGACAACTACAGAAAGAAATATTTTGCGTTGATATGACCAAACCCTTTTCGAAAAAGGAAATTTTAGGCATTGTATGATCTCATTTCTCTTCATGATTCTGATATAAAATCAAATACGCGTGTGCATTTTATGTTGCTGAAAGATAATAAGGATACGTGAATTGTTGTTTTATTGACTTTATTGACTATTAAGTATACTGTATACTGGCCTGTTCCGGGTGTTAAGATTGTGAGGCACTATATCGTGCTGTCTGTCGTTCATTTCCTCTTTTGGCAGTTTGTAGTAAATGTAACGTATTGTCAGTGGAGAAATAACCCTAAACCAAACGCAACAGTCATTGCTTTCAAAGTTTTTCGTTCTCGCAAGCTGACACAGACATAGCCTGCGGAGCTAGCGGTTTTGTTGCCGCGCGCGATGCTGAATTCGCGAGAGGCAAAGCCGCGAAAACGAGCGGTGAAGCCGCAAGGGTCTTTCTCGCGGCTTTGCCGCTCCCGAATTTAGCATCCCGCAGCTACGCAGGCTAGCACGGACATAATCCACCGGAACTATGCAGACGGAAAAACGTCTACCAAGCATTCCTTTTACCGCTTTCTTTTGTTTCAATTTAAAGCCCTTCTCTGTTTTCAAATAAGACAATGTTACGCGTAACTGTTGTTTCTTTCACAGAAATACGAGATCTCTGTTTGGTAAGATGACTGAATATTGTGACAAACCAGACGATTTACAGGCATCTCGCATGTGCATATTAATTAGGGAGCGAAGTGGCAAAAAAAAATATTGTTGTTGCAGGCGCTATCCCTTCCCCCCCCCCCCCCCCCCCCCCCCCCACTTCGCCCTCTGCGCTCTTTCCACGCGCTTCGCGCGCGGCCAATTCTCCCTTGCCCCCGTTCAAGCGCCTGCCACGCAGGCTATCTTTGTTATTTAGAGTCAAATGCACTCAACTCCTTTTTTTTCATCACTTTTTTTTCTTGTCTTATTTTCAGGGGTTTTCAGCAGGGGAGGTCACACTCAGTGAACTGTCAAAGAACATGGCGCAAGTACCCACTCGTTCAGTGCTTTCCACCTTCGCCTTGGGACTAGTATTGGGCGTAGTCACAATGTTCATACTTGAACATGGCAATTACCTGCAGTATGCGCATGAATATGTCGAACAAAGCTACAATACAAATAATGATATTCAAAGGAACAGTAGCAAATACAAGGATCATGCAGAGAATCTTCTCAAGCAGAATAGGACCACTCAAGAGCAACCTAAAAGTCCGCGAATTTTGTGCTGGATAATGACAAATCCAACCAACATGCCTAAAAGAGCAAAATCAGCGAAAGATACGTGGGGAAAACGCTGCGATATCCTTCTGTTTTTCAGTTCGAAAGCGGATCCCAGCTTCCCCGCAATCGGACTGAACGTTAAAGAAGGGACTTATAAGCTGTTTGACAAAACCCGCGCATCTTTAGATTACATTTTCCAGCACCATCTTAACGATGCTGATTGGTTCTTAAAAGCGGATGACGACACTTACGTCATCGTTGAAAATCTTCGCCATATGCTGTCCAAGTTGAACACCTCGGATCCTCATTATCTTGGAAGAAGGTTGAATCATGCTGGGGAATTCAACAGTGGTGCTGGCTATATTTTTAGTCGTGAAACGCTTCGAAGATTTAAGAAAGCACTGGCGGAACCTAGCTGCCCACAACACCACAAGTACGAAGACGTAGCAGTAGGAATATGTCTCAGGGCACAGGGTGTGCGCGCCGCCGACAACACCAGAGATTCAAGCGGTAGAGAACAAATTATGCCTCTTCCTCTTGAAGAACATCTGATACCCGGCCGTTCACCAAGGTGGTATCCGCGTTTCTATAAAGAGGGACCCGAATGCTGCTCAGATTACCCAAGTATTTTTCACAAAATTACTCCGGAAATGATGTATAAATTGGATTACTTCATCTATCGTGTGAAAATTTGGACCTGAAATAAATAAATCTAGTTCTGGAAAGTAGGCATTAAACCCTACTGGAGAGAAAAACTTTCAGACACCTTTTAGCACTAAAAAGTGACAGGTATGGTTTTCTTCGCGTAAACTCTGGCCGGAGTAGGATTTTGCAGCTGCTGAGTTGTACTTGGTAGTAAATGGAAAGGGGTGGTCGGATATACAGGATTTTCGAATTATAGGTATTATCATAGAAGACAATGAGAACAAATTAGCATGCGCAATACAAATCGGCCAGACCCAACGTGTGTGGGCTTGGCAACCCGGCCTTACGCCCACCCCGTTAATGTTTTTCAAATTGCAAGATCCCTCCCTCCCTCAATTCCACCAGGCCCTCTTTCTCATAGTCTGTACGCGAAGCAGGTGGCGGGCGCAATTTTGAGCACGCGCGCGCGAGGGGTTAGCGCGAAAAGGAAGAGGGGGAAAGGGAAAGAGTAGACCACCTAATGAATAGGCGCCGCTTTTTCCCTCTCGTGCGTGCGTCGTGCCCGTGTCCTCCGATCCGATCTTAAACGTATAGTGCATGTGCGCTTTGGGTGCCAAAGTCGGTTGAAAATGGCATTTTTTAAAAATGTTTTTCCTGTAATAGTTATCTGATCATAACAGGTGTATGTGCCTGTGTTCGAGGTCCTTTTTCTATTAATCAAACTTAAACAAATTTGACGGAATTAGAGTAATAGAGCCATACTTAATCCATCAAATATTTTTCTCGCGAGCGATTGGTCTAAACACATCACATGACACAGCCAAAAATGGGGAATGTCATCAAGTGATTTTCCCCAGTTTTCAAAATTTTCGTTTTACGTTTGCTTGTTCAGTTTTCGTCTTAAATATGTTGCTAAATTGAACAGAACTGACTGTTTTGAACAGACTAGAAAAAAATTTAAACTTCCAACAAATAACGCTAACAGAGAGGCCTTGTGAAAAAAATATTTGAAAATAATAAACACAACATAATAACCTCCATTTGGCTTCAAAAAATATGTACGGATATTGTCCTTGGACATAATCTGTTCCTCGAAGTTCGAGCTTCGCTTTTCGGAAAACTGTTCGTTTCTCGAAACAGATAATGTCCGCAAACAAATATCCGTGCATATTTTCGCGCCAAATGGCGGTTATTGTTTATATATTTCTAAAAACTAGCAGTAATCGGAGATTACGGAGACGCGTTCGAAGGAATTTCCGGCGGAAACGAGCCTCTGAAAAAAGCAATAGGGGCGGCCATTTGGAAGATCGGACACGAAAAAAATCTCAAATTTTACTGCATGTAAGGCACAGGACAACCAACACGAAATTAAAATTGCGTTCTTCGAACGCGATAAAAAACGCGCAAGAGAATGCTTTTGTAATGGAAACGTTCTAGCCAAAGACTGCCAAAAGGCGATGCGGTCGTTTGTTTTTGTTTTGAAATGCTCCATTGTTCATATTCATGATCTGATTGGTTGCACGCATTCAAGTTTGAATTTCGTGTTACACGAAATTCAGCACAGAAAGAGATCGCGGCGCGCACAGTATTTTGGGTGAAGGTGGGCCTTTAAAACGAACTTTTTACGAAAATCCTTGATGTAATCGACATCAAGCTAATATATGTCAAGAAATCCACGAGTTCAAGACTTCTGCCAGAGTTGTGAATGAAAACGGTAATTTTATGACGTTATAGGACGAAAACAAGCTTCGCACCAAAACGAGGCTGCGCCTCGTGCACATCTAAGAAAATGTGTCCCACAAGGGAGGAAAAGACGCTGTCGCGTCTTATATAATGTTTTCAACATCATCACGTTATTAAGAGCTCCCTCGTGCGGGTGGACCGGTGAGGGTGGGACTATGCAGAGACTCTGCGCCCAGTAACTCTACCCCAATGAGGGGGGTAGGGGGGAGCAGAGACGGGGGAGCAGTTTGCTCAAATTATTTTTCATTTTTTTAATTGTTATATTAACATGTTAAAAGGCGCGTTTTAACTCGTATTTACTTCAAATGGATGTATCTGGCACTGTAAATTCGATGTAAATGTTAAGAAAGCTATGCTCTTGTCCCCCTTTAAGGCGGGGGTACACATGAATTTGAATGAAATTTGAAGAGGTTTAAAGAAGGGATAGAAGAAAGAAAATGATTTTTGGAACACCAACAGACAGTCGATACCCACGCAAGAGTACCCCAGGTGGCTAGTGGACTAACTTGGTGTCTGCCTATTAATTATTAACTACAAATTCTATTTTTAAAACTTCACTAAATCTTCAATATTTCTTATTTCTCTTAATTTTACCAATCCTTTCAGAAAAACTATTTCCTCCCAAACATAACCAAAAATCACCCAAAAATTCACAAAACACCCCACAACATAGATTCACGGGATGAGCAGAGAGTTTTTGGATTGCTTGAAATGTGAACGAGATATTTCCATTAAAGCCATGTCAAGTGGCGGAAAAATGGCGTTCATGTCTACCCCCACCTTAAGGTAATGGTTTGATATAGATACAGTTGAAGCTCCCGTAAGCGGCCAATCAAAATGCAAAGCCAAGGTGGTCGCTTACAAGAGGTCAGACAACAGGGGGTCCTCACCATGTTTACTTTGAGTCATAATTGCTGCGGAACGAGCGTAGCGAGTGAGCAGCAACATAATCAGGATTTAAGAGAAATATATGAGAAAAAAATATAAGCTACGAAAAATCTCGATTTGATCGCTTTTTACCAGAATTCACTGCGCCACGCACACATTTTGGGCCAGAATTCACTGCGCCACGAACAATAGCCTCGCTTGCTGCTTCAAGCTGTTGGCTGCGAGATTTGTAATATTTTGGTCAAACATGTGCCAGTCGTAATCGGAACTGAAGTGTCGAAGACTACCGCGAGTTGAGCGAGGACTGTGAGGCATGGTGATAGGACCGTTGGATAGCAAAGATTTTCGAAGATTGTACGGAATAAAAGACAAATTTATTTTGAAATCACTCCGACAGCGGTCGATGAGACTGAGCTGAGCGCGTGGGGACGCGAAACCTGAGCTGAGCGCGTGGAAACGCGAATACGATACGGCTAGCTAGTAACGCAACATATTCATTATTAATAATTAAGTTAAACCTAAATTTTCACACCTTCCTCGTGGTGAACGCGTCCTTTGCTCAACAATATTCTACAGACATTGCAAGAACTTGATGCGTGAATTACAAAACAAAATTAGTCTTATCAGCTGGAGTTTTCGTCGATTGATCCCGGTTACATTTGCTTTGCTTTCCCTCAAAAAACGAAAGAGAATATTCTATAATACCAGCGAGGCGATAAAACAGCATTATTACAACAAATTTACCGCAGCAATTACTATCTTTTGGATACACTAGTATATATATAGATAGCCTTAGGCTAACAGCGGAGCTCTCTGAACAGAATAATATAAATACAATTGAACCTCCGGTTAGCGACCAATCAAAATGCAAAGCCAAGGTGGTCGCTTACTAGGTGGGGACATTTACATTTTTCTTTCACGTATAAACATGATAGGTTTTCCGAATCATAACAAAAAAATTCTAGTAGTGGCGATTTTACGTTATATATTTCGCAGTAAGGTGTCCGACCTTCTTTCGATCCGCTGGGTGTACGTGGGAGACGGAATTATGTAATGGCTCGAATGCTGTTAAGATTATTATCCAATTACGTTTCATAAAATTAAGCCAGAAATGATGCATTAGGGGGAGTTACATGGAATTATCTCGTTAACGTTTCAAGCAATCGAAAATGCCATTATAGGTTTGTAGATAAATGTTATGTTTTGTGAATTTTTTGGAGTGCGCGAGAGGAGAAGAAAGGGGGAGATTTTTGAAATTTAGAAAAATAAATATTTAAGATTTGTTGAAGTTTTAAAAGTAGATTTAAATACCTTAGATGACACCAAAACAGTCCGCCATCAACCTACCCTTTGTTTAAAACTTTTTCAATGCATGTCATTCCGTCAAATTCGATGTATTGTCTCTTGATTGCAATACTTTAGTTGAATTATGTAAAAGTTGGGTATCGAAAGATTAGCACCTGAAGGTTTGAAAGAAGAAATGAAACCGATTAAATCGCAATTGACCCACCGATACAGAGCAGTTTTCAATTGTCATTAATTGAAACCAAAGTAATTATCCTGACCAATCAAAACACAGGCAAACAATTCAAAGAACCAATCAGAACTCGTAGCAAACACATGTAGCCTGTGCCAAGCGCGGGAAAACCCGTGCGAGTAAGTCACGATTACCGAAGTGATGACGTCACAAAAACTAAATTTGTGAAACTATGGGATTTGATTAGATATTCGGAAAAGGCATGACGAAAAATGCCCGCTTGGCAAAAATCAGCATCTTATTGCAATTTGGGGGTGAGATATTGGCACCGTTATGCTCTGATGATTCCATACAAAACTTTCTAATTTTTGCCTTGGTTCATTACGTAATGAACCAAGGCAAAAATTAGAAAGGTTTGTATGGAGTCATCAGAGCATAACGGTGCCAATATCTCACCCCCACATTGCAATAAGATGCTGATTTTTGGCGAGCGGGCATTTTTCGTAATGCCCCTTCCGAATATCTAATCAAATCCCATAATTTCACAAGTGTGACGTCACACTTCGGTACTCTATTGAGTGTCGTAAAACCAAAACCAAAGTAATTACTCTGACCAATCACAGCAGTCGTAAACAATCCAATAAACCAATCAGAGGTCGAAGCAATTACATGTCGGCGGCGCCAAGCGCGGGAAAACGCGTGGTAGCAATTCACGATTAGTTTTGGTTTTACTTCTGATTGGTCGAGGAAGTGGCGCGAGATTTTTTAGCCAATCACAAAGCGTAGCAATGCAAAACCAAAGCAATTGTGTAATTACTTTTCACACTCAATATCCTCGGGGCCGGGGATGATTATAGGACAGGGGATAACCATGAAGAGTAATCATTGTTTTAGAGTTAAATACGTTTTATTTTGTAGCAATGTAATATTTATTTAGAATCGAAAAAACTAATGAAACCATGTCATAACAAACTATTGAAAATAAGCGTGCTTGATATTCGTTTCCATACTATTTAAAGGGATATATACATTCACTGAACTAGTGGTTCGCAGCTTGAATTCTATTTACATACCTATGAAAAATTATTATACTGGACTGAATGCAAAAAAAATCCCTACAGTACCGCCCGGTCAATTTATATCGGTTTGTCCTGATCGATCGGTTTATCTTCGAGGTTCTTCCTCGGCTTTCATCTAAAATATCTTCGCATTCTCCCTTTTTTTAAGTATATTTTACTTTATTACCGCTCCTGTACATTAGCATGAATAATAATTCGAAACTTTAAAAATATTACCAACTATAATGCGAGAGACCAGCTATGTCGAACTGTAGTAAAACTAAATAAAATGAAACTGAAACTTAAGCTACTTAGCAACAGCTACGACATTTGATGGATTAACACTAGGCTGGTCCCTAGGCGTTCTTTCTGGCCCCGTTGTCCGCGCGAAGTCTGGGACGGGGTCGGCGAGGCTCTCTCGATGACATCGCGGCTCAAAGTAGGGTCCAGGTTTGACCGAGCCGAGAACGCCTAGGGCCTTGGCTGGGTTTCACACTAGGGCTTCTGAGTATATCCTAAGTGCACTCGAAACCAACTTTGAATGTGAAAAAGTAAAATGCACATACGTGTCGTGAACTCTACTTTGTCACCATGGAAACGCGTCTATTTTAAAGGAGCCGAAGTACTTCGCCAAGTGTGATCTGCACCACACTTGAGAAGGCACGTGACCAATAGGAAAACAGAAGCCGACTTGTGCAGCGGCGCAAAACACTGGGCGATGTAGCAGCTCCCGTAAGGTCTCGCACCATTGGTTTGATACCCTTCGAGAGAACATTCCAACAAATTACAGAAACAATGGCTCCTAGCACTAAAAACAGAAGCAGCTACAACGCCTTAAACAATAGAGATGCTGCACTACTGAAAAAACGGACAGTGATTGAGAGCTTATGTTCCAAGTAATACACTTGGAACATCAGGACCCGGTTGTTCGAAAACCGATAAACGCTAATCCCGCATTAAAAGTTAACCGAGGATTTCATCTCACTGTTTAAAAATGTTTTCAAAAGGTCTTTTGTAGCTAGTAGCGAAGACAAGTTAAAGTCGAAACTGAAGGGCAGAATATTTTGAAAAATTTTCAATTGTTGAGTTGTTTAATTGACGCTAATCCTGGGTTAGCTTAATCGTGCTTTGAACAACCCGGCCCAGGTGTGAAGTGCAATTTTCTAAATTGTTACTTGAGAATTTCAACTGTGCTTGAGTCAAGCTCTTGCTTGAGACATACTTAGCTTGCAGTGTAAAACGAAAAATTTTCTTCTAACGTTAGACATAGCAGGACTCTGAATAAACTTGACCTATTTCCAAATAATAACGTCGGTGCAGGAAATCGTATTTTGAATCTCTCGATTATCAGAATTCTTGTTGTGAAGGTACAGCGGTATTTTCAATGAAACATTTTTTGTTAATCAAAATGAAACAGAACCAGATTTTTCGACAGGTCTATTTAGACATCTCACTGTCATATAATCAGGATCTTTTTCCTAAAAAATAAATGAAAACTCTACTGAAAGGAAAAAATATCAACCTTGGCTTTGTCTAAAGCGTATTTCAGCAGTGAATAATTCTATAAACTTGCCTCTCTATATTTATAACGTGATCGAGTATTAGGTGAGTTATAAACCCTCTCACTTCCAAGAGCTCTACACATCACAACTGGAGTGAAAAAATAAAAAAGCCAAATTTCTTTTTCTTAAATGATGAAAAACAAACGGCTGAAGGGCTTTCGTTTCGACTCATGATTTGGCGCGCCGGCTGTTGGAGCGGAAGGGTTTGAAAAAGCGGTATATACTTCATGGTAACACACCATATAGGGATCCTATCATATAGGGATCCTAAAAACTCATTTTAAAATGGTTAGCTTTTATTTACTGTTATGGGTAGTGATATCCATAACAGTAAATAAACGCTAACCATTTTAAAATGAGTTTTTAGCCCTAAATAAGTGCCGGATTCTTTGATGTGCATAAATTAAAACCCACCATGAAGTATATCCCGAAAAAGCCTTTACAATATCAGTTATTTTTTTACGTACAAGATAATCTAATAAAATTAAATCAAGGAACGTGAAACCGCTTGCTGCCAAGCTCACGGTTATATCAGAAACGTAATTCTTAACTTCCTTAACTTCTTTTTCTAAAAGTTCGTTCATAACGTTCATATAATTCCACGATTTGATACTGCCGAATAATATGAATGTCCTTTTCGTCAAGGAGAGGTTAAATCTCCGTTCAGTTGTGCTATTTGCCCTTGTTGCCATCTCGATGTCCGGATTTTCTCTTCCGGCGTATCTTTGTTAAACATTTTGAGTTTATCTTTAAAGTGTAGATTCTCGGGTTTCTTAGAAACAAACTGACTCTCTGATTTCTCCTCGTCTGTCAAGGACATCCTCGCCAGACGCCCACGGGGCATCTCTGACCCATTTAACTCGTCATTATCCAACCGCGCTGGCGTCGGAGTGTATTGAGGCTGGGAACGAGACTGGGATATGTCGAGAACATTATCCTGGGAGCCATACCTTACTGGGGGTGGGCCTTGTTGGTCCATCTCAAAAGCAGCTGGGTAAGACACCGGACGAGGTTTCCTTGGTAACGTGACGTAGCTAGGGTAGGCGGATGTTGACGTAATTGGCGGCTGACGTAACGGAACTCCCGAACTGGAGTATGCCGTGGGATAGTCCGATGTATCCCTCGGTCCCTGGGGTGCAAATGTCGGCCGGGAACTGTACCCGCCTAAACTTCGAGATCGATCACCACTGAGAGCAGCAAAACGCTCGAAACTTTGCGACGATTTCATTGGAGGTGGAGGAGGGAAGCCATCGTCTTCTAACAACTCGTCAGGGGGTGGGGGTGGGGGCGGCGGTGGCGGCAGGTCGTCGTCGTCGTCAGGGAGGGGTGGCCTGGCAGCATCTGGCACCACGTCGCTTGGAGCTCGCGTGTTCACGTACCTGACACTGGGAGCAGGGGTGACTCGGGCTGTGTAACCAGTCGACGTTCCAACCACGTACGGAGGGGTGGCAGGCTCCCGAATCTCAGTCGCGACATTAGAAAAGGAAACTTGCTTCTTGGGTTTGAACGAGCCAGAGTTCTTAAGAACCGACACTGGTTCCGAACGCCGCCGAATAATCTCTTCATCGATCAGTTTCCGTCTTCGCTCATAATCAGCGGTCGCGCGATTTTTGAGTTCGTTGACATGTTCCTCGGTGGAAGGCTTTCGCGTCCTTCCTTCCTGTAGCCGCTGATCTTCAAGCTGCTGCTTCCGTAACTGCTCCTCCTTCTCCTTGATAATCCTCTGCTCCTCGATTTGCTTTCTCCGCTCCAAGTCACGACGCATCTCCGCCTCTCGTTGCTCTTCAGCCAGCAGTCGCTCTTGTTCCTCCTTCTGCTTTTGAGACTCCCGTCTCAGTCTCTCCTCCTGGTCACGTCGCTGCTGTATCTCCAACCGCTTCTTATTGCGTTCCTCTTCCTCTTGCATCTTTTTCTCCAAACGCAGCTTCTCCTGTTCCATTCTTTGTTGGTCTCTCTTTTCTCGCTGCTGTCTCAGCCACTCCTCTTGTTCTTTCTCGCGTTGTTCTTGGATTCGCCGTTGGGCCTCCTTTTGTTGTTCGCGATCCATTTCGAACTGCTGAATTCGACGTTGTTGTCTCTCACTACAAAAGAAAATAAGAGTGATGTTAGGTACAATAATACAATACAATAATCTTTATTTAAACTCGAATTAAAGATAGCAATAGGATGCTTATATCTCCGAGGATAAATAGCAAAAATAAATAAATAAAAATAAATATGAAATAATAAATTAAATAAATAATTTATCAGGCAATTTATACGATAAAATGGTTTGCTTCCAACTGTCGTATAAGTATTCAACACGTTCACTCCAAGAATAGAGCCTCCGCTCATATGCTGTCGTACTTTCTAACTTTTGAATCAATGGATCAAGTGGATCATTTAAGAAATGCTTCACATAAGAACTATAGTAAACTTCATTGTTCTGCGGCATTGGCTCTTTCCCACATAGAATATCTTTGATTTTAAGAATAGAGGAGGGGCTGATGGTTCATAATTATATTTCATTATAAAAATACAGAAAATCCATTTGCGTCAAATATATTTTAGGAAATGTTCGTGCTTAACCAATCGGAATAGCAGAAGACAATAGCTACTAATTTTGCTTCTTTGATGAAGTTCCCCAAACACAGTATCTTTTAAAAATTGCATGTTGTGCGATTGGGTCTCAAAATACTTGAAACCTTAAAAAATTTAGACTTTATGCACCTTGAACCTTAACGTTTTAGCGGTTTTTGAGTCTAGGCCAATGAGATCACTTTTTGTAACAATGAAAATAGTTGACATTCCATCGTGCATTGCCGTTCAGCACTATCCTTCTTAGGGCCTGTTTACATGGAGGGAGGGTGACCCGGGTAGCAGGGTCACCCTCCTAGCCGGGCTACCCTGGGAGGGCCAACTTTTCATACATTTCTTTACAAAGCACACTGAAGTGTTTACATGATAGACAGGTCACCCGCCTACCCGGGTCACCCTGTCTGCTTGCCAGGGTAACCCTCCTAGGCGGGCTATCTTTTCTGCATGTAAACGGTCACCCCAGGGTCACCCTCCTAGGCGGGCTATTTCTTTTGACTTGAAATTACCCGTGAAAACAAGCAATAAAAACAGCAAACTCGCCGCTATAGCCTTTCTTCTTGCTGCCATGTTTGTTAATATGTCGTGCTTAATAAAGCGTGCCGTTGCAATAAAAAAAGTCCGCCAAAACATGAGCCCACCAAAACAATCTAAGAGCCCGCCAAAAAAAAGATAGCTCACCGATATGATAGCCCGCCCTAATAGCCCGCCCATGTAAAGGCGGGCTATGTGTTAGCCCGGCTGAGAGGGTGACCCTGGTACCCGGGTCACCCTCCCTCCATGTAAACAGGCCCTTATGCGGATCATTACTTAAATTCATGAAAGCTATTGAGCAGTACATTCATGTGGTACTAATAATTTATTAATTTATAGTGCACTTTTTAACATGTAATGATCAAAAGCGCATTACAACGATAAATAAACTAATCTATTTAAGTATTAAATATATACAATAAATACATTCATATGGAAGCAGTATTCAAAGAGCTAAGTGACGCTAATTTTTGGAGATTCTGAGATTTTGACGTACCCTTTTCTATGACTGTTAATTGTTCATCGTACATAAGTCGAATGAAGTAAAAAATAATAATCATGTCTAATGTACCTTCTAAGCCGCTCTTCTTCTTCATCTTTCTGTTGCCGTCTTTTGTCCGCTTCTTTCTTGTCCCTTTCCCGTCGCATGGTCTCCTCAAGTAACAAGTCAATCTTTCTCCCTCGTTCCATTCTCTCCTCTTTATCTGGCGGGTGGTACTTCACACGTGTTACAGATACCAATCCCCCAGCGGTGCGTTCCTATGGTAACAGAATAACCCTTGATCAATGTGAAAAAACGTGACTGAGTGCGTGACAGCAAGACTTTTCTGCTTGGTCACGTCAATATGTATTTTGGAACAAAATTGGTCCCAGTCCACGCTCCGAAGGAGCACGGACTGGAAAAAACTTGATCAGGCCACCCTGTTGCATGGCATTATGGGAAGTCTTGACTGTTTTTGTTGGAGTCACCTTCCCAAGGCCTTCCCGCCCTTTATTTTGATACCCGACTTAACAAATTTTACAGATTACGATTTCATGTTTGACCTGCTAACAAAAAAAGTAGCTGTCGCGACCATCCCGTTCATCAAAAATGAATATATATATATATATATACCTGGATTTTTGAAAACGTGTTCAACAAAAATTTACGCAATTTCACTACAACTAGCCCAAACAAGGGTTTTTATAAGCCCGATCAGCTCAAAAATCACAAAGAAGAGAGAAAAGAGGGAAAGGAAGCGAGAGCGAAAGAAAAAAAGACTAGCAACAGTCTATTAAACTTTATATTTTTATATGAAAAACAAGGCCAAGAACGCTCACAAACGCTTACTTAGGGCGATATCGTTTTCAAAAATCCAGGTATATATAGATGTAACAGGAAAAAAAGAAACGAACCTTTATTCTAGGCAGAAAACACAACTATGAGCAAATTCTACAAGCGTGCGAACACAGGTCTCCTATTTAACCATTAATAGACATAATAGATTATTAAAACAATTTATTTTAATTGTCACCTGTCAAAAGACAACTGATTTTTAATTCTGAAAGAAACAAATTAGAAACACCGCATTTTGAAACCAAAATGATTTAATGAAACTGAAAATTATTCCATTTCTGGCACGCTTTAAATCGAGCGGTGGAGAAAATGTCATTAGTTTTTGTTGTTGATTGCTGCAAGTGTTGTAACATTTCAATTCACTTCTTTTATTAAAAAAAGATTTCCCCCTCTTCATTAAATCATTAGTGTTAATTGCACACTACTGACAACGCTAAATTCTCGAGTAAAAATGACCGGCAAAAATCTCAATTTGTTATCTGAACCAAGTACTAGCAAAACAGGGTAAAGATCAAAGCTTATAGCGGAATCGAAAACAGTAAACCTAGCACATCGATGAAACAATTTAACTACATAAACAGAACCAACTTAAACACAAAATTGACCTACCTGACCGGGCAAATTCCGTTATACCCGAAATCCAAAATCAAAATACTGAATAAAATATGAAAATTTACAAACATACAAGCAAGAGTTAGCTTGAGTTGCGAAAGGCCACGATAAAGCAACCGAAAATTTGCATATGACGTAGAACGACATGCGTCAAAAAGTTTAAACCAATCAGCGGAGAGCCAAAAAAGACCAACAAAATAAACCGGCGGCGATGACACAATATTTGCAAAGTTTTCAAATTTTAAAATGAACTTCCACTAGTTCAAGGGAAAGGTACCCAAATGGAGAAATGAATGGGATGTCACAATGAGACGATAAAAAGACGATTAAGACCGGGTCAAACGAGAGCGATAGTTGACGAGAGTTTAAAAACTCTTTGAGAGCGCATGAGAATCAGTGAGGTAAGAGTGCCTGAGAGTTGAGGCTAACCGACGGGTGGTCCAGCACTTGTCCAAACGATATCTGTGATTCGCTAAAAAAAAATAGATTTGTCCCGCTAGGATAGGGACATTGTTCAAGTGATATATCAATTGTATCGTTCGCCAATCACAGACATCGATATCACAGATATCATATATATATATACTGTCCAACCCCAGTCGTCTTCTAATTTTCGCTATTTTTTTGCTATTTTTGCTATTTGTGTGCAGTGTGTGTGTTTATGTGTTTGTAATAGATGTCTACATGTGAATTGATACTACACAAGACTAGTGTCTAACTAGAAAACTGTATGGTTTACTTAGACGCTAGGCATTTCCTCAAACGGTATTTATATTTAGTTATTCGTCCTATTGTTTTAGTAATTTTAGTTTAGCTAGATATATATTTTCTTGTAACAAAAAATGTCATGGAAATGTGAAAATAAAGTATTGTTGTTATTGTTGTCATCGTTTGGAGAGCTACGGGGTCGCCCTAACCGACAGCGATAGCTGATGAGTTCAAACTCTTTGCGAGCGCATGAGAGTCAGTGAGGTGAGAATGCCTGAGAGTTGAGGCCAAACGAGAGCGAGAGGTTGAACCTTTGTCAACTCTCGTTTGGCCCGGACTTAAAGGTGATGTTACACGGGACGATTCGCAACGACGATTTTTAGCGCAACATGGGTGCACGGACGATTTCCTTCGCAATTTTTTCGTTGCGAGTTTTTGATTCAGCTTCAAGAAATTTGCAACGCAAAAACACGATTTTTGCTTAAGTTGTTTCGTGTAACATACCTGCCATTAATTCTGCTGCGCTAAAAATCGCCGTTGCGAATTGTCCCGTGTAACATCACCTTAAGACTGACGTGTTATTGTAAAAATAATTTACCTCCTCCTCAACCGTATCCTTTCTCTTCTTCTCCTTTTCAAGACGCTTCTGAAATTCTCGTTCAACTTCATCAGCTGAAAGCGACTCGATCAAATCCAGATACTCCTTGCTTCCTTTGTCTTTTGAGAGTCCTCTTAGCCGAGCCTGTTCCATGCTCCGCAGTTGTACCTGTTCTTCTTCCAGCTGTTTCATATGATCCTCCCTCTCCTTTTGTTCGTCTAATTCCTCCTTTTGTAACTGGTTCATAATCCGCTCCTCTTCAACTCGCTCGCGTTCATCGCGTTCGCGCTCCACGCGTTCACGATCCACACGTTCACGCTCCACGCGCTCACGTTCCGCGCGATCAAGTTCAATGCGTTCAAGTTCTTGTCGCTCTCTTTCTCGGCGCTCCAGACGTTCTCGTTCTTGTCTGTCACGTTCCGCGCGTGTACGCTCCCTCTCTTGCTTTTCGCGTTCTGATCTCTCGCGATCTTGGCGTTCTCGTTCCTCTTGGTCTCTCTTTTGTTTTTCTAAATGGTATCGCCACACCCTTTCTTCCTGTTCACGGCGTTCTCTCTCTTCCCTTTCTAGTTTATCCTCAGCGATTTTTGCTTCCTCTCGCTGCCAGCGAGCAAATTCCTCTTTCTCATTTGGTTTCCAGTTTTCCCGCGGCTCGCGTGCGTTTAGATCTGGTTCGTTCTCCTCAGGCCGAAGTGGCTGTGTGCCACCGACACCAGCCTGGGACTGAGTGATCATGATGTATCGACCATGGCGTGAGTCGCGGCTGTCTATGCGGATGGGACTGGACGGAGGTTCATCCGGGGACTTGTCCTGAGGACAAAAACATACAGTCGATTAACCATTAATTAACCTAGTGTCTAAGTTCAAAGCTATAAAACATCGCAAAACGGAATGCAAAACAGTTACGTTTCTGGCCATTTAGACATCAGTTAATTGGGTAACTTAAAATTTCTCAGCTAATAGTTTAATATCGTGGCATTTCTTAGTTGAGAGCAAAAAAAAAAAACGCAGCAAACACAGCATTTCTCAGCTGACAGTAAAGATCCGCAGCATTTCTCAACTAACAGTAAAAAAAACCCGCAGCATTTCTCAGCTAACAGTAAAAAAAACCGCGTCACTCAGCTGACAGTAAACCCCATCCAGATCCTCTGCAATAAAAACCGCAAAGACTTTATTATTTAAGAGGTAATTTAAGACTTGATAAGCAGTTAGAGACTGCTGTTAATAAAAATAACTTGGACGCACCAAAGGATTCTTTCACAATAATCGAAAGTTACAACCATCGCTACTTAATATAACGGCAAATACAATATACTATCATTTATTCATGTGATTGCTACAAACCTCCCTAGGGGACCCCCTCCTGGGGGAGGTTGAACCGGGGGACACGGGTGCGGCATAAACTTTACTTCTGTTCTGCGGAACAATGTTTGGTTCTTCGATTTTCACGGTCAACGGTGACCTCTGCCGATCTTCAGACTCATAGCGGACTCTGTACGGAGACCGGACGGGCTCAACTTGAATGGATTGGGGCGAGACACGTGACACGGTCGGCTTTTGCCGTCGCTGTTGTTCGCCGATCATTTTCAGCGCATCCTCGGCTCGTTTTCGTTCCATTTCTTGCCGACGCCTGTCTTCGCTAAACCGACGCTGTTCGTCCATCCTTCGTTCTTCTTCTCGTCGGCGTTCTTCGTCTAATCTTCGCTGCTCTTCGGCCAGTCGTCGTTCTTCTCGCATGCGAGCTTCTTCCATTCTCCGTTGTTCTTCAGCATACATACGCTGCTCCTCGAGTCTCCGCTCTTCTTCGCGCCGGCGTTCTTCCTCAAGTTTCCTCTGTTCTTCGGCGCGTCTTCGTTCATCTTCCAATCTTCGTTGTTCTTCGGCGCGTCTTCGCTCATCTTCCAATCTTCGTTGTTCTTCGGTGCGTCTTCGCTGTTCCTCGACACGTCTCTCCTCCTCAAGTTTCCTCTTTTCCTCTTCGGCCCGCCTCTGTTCTTCAGCCCGTCTGCGCTCGTCCTCGAGTCTTCTTTCTTCTTCTTCTCGATACCGTCTCTCCCTCTCCGCTCTATTGCGCTCTTCTTCAATTCTCCTGTCTTCCTCCGCTTGACGCCTCTGCTCTTCTTCATCTCTTCTCCTTCTATCTTCATCTACCTGCCACTGGTCTTGGTAGCGCCGTCCCCTGTCCTCGTCATTCCACCTGTTGAATGACTGATCACGGTCCTGTTGAAGCCATCGCCCGGGGGACCGCTGCATCTCTTCTTCAGAGATCGTGGGCGACGCTTGAACAACATCTTCGTTATCCACCGCTACAAGCTTCTGTTGGGGCTCTGATGAGGGATATTTTTTGCGAATTAGTCATCAAATAGCACAACATGTTTAGCAGGTGGTTACAAACGTCAGTTATAAGTAGTAATACGAAGCTCATGAATTATGACGAACTTGATAATCAAATCTTTTGCGTGTAAGGGAAGTGTGCGTAACAAGTATACTTAATGAGGGCCGACTATCCCCAGTCTCCCTTCTTGCGCGATATTGCACCCCACCGGGGGTGAAATTTCACCTTTTTAGACGGCTAAAACGCGAGGAATAAAAATCGATTGCGAAATTTTTGTTTTCGATTTTTTTATCAGAACACCATTCGATTAAGCAAATAAAAAAAAATCTGTCATAATTTTATACACTTTTAGAAGTAACCGGTCTATTTTCGCTTGTTGATTGTTTTGCCCGGGTTGGACCTAAAAACATTCGGCACCTTGGCGTTTCCTTCCCACGCACTCAATTTTGGCGCGAATTTTACGTCACCAAGTGACCAGCGGAGAAACTCGTCTCCAGGCCCCTAAACATACCTCTGGTTACCATGGGTGTTGGTTGACTCAGCAGGGTAGCTAGGCCGTGATATATGGCGCCTTGTTTGGCGATCCGCAAAGTAACATCGGCTCCTGATTTCACCATCAGTTCCGCGGCCCTACAAAACACGCAGGTGTCATCCTGAAAATTAACCTTTCTTACAATCTTACATATTTTAACGGAGCTAGTTGGAGAATTTTTCTAAATATCCAAACAATTTATCCTTGGTGATCAGCGCCTCAATGTCATTTCGATAGATTTCGTTCTTGAAGTCTGGAGGAGAAATAAGATTCCGACCAATGGTATCGCTGACAATGACAATTCAATTCCGACGAAGATACTGAAAGCATCTTTAGTTAAAGGGGAAACGTCACCATTTTTAGGTAAAAAGCCAAGATATGTTTATAATAGCGCAAACCCAAAAATAATGGTCTAGCTTGTTTAAAATTATTCTACTAGTGTTTTGAAGGCCCGGACATACGGTACAACATGTCTTGCAACGTTGTACCCAACAGTTGCAGAAGTAGGATCGAGTTCTACTTTTGCGACGTTGCGCACAACAAATGGCCCTTATAGTGGATGAGTACGCCACGCCAACATATCAGCGGTTTCTGGCTTTCTTGACCCTATAGTCTCGTTTTGATGTTTACGAGAACCTCTGACGACGATGAGCGTAAACATCAAAACGAGACTATAGGGTCAAGAAAGCGAGAAACCGCTGATATGTTGGCGTGGCGTACTCATCTACGATAAGGGCTATTGCATCGTGTGACACCCCAAAAAAAAGTTGTTGCGCGCAGCATTGCAAGCCGGAAAAGTTACCCCGTGTGTGCGGGCCTTAAGACTAAAAATAAGTGTCGTGGGCTGCAGATGACCAGGGTGCAAATGGATTGCAATTTTAAAAAAATGGAGTTTATCGCCTTGTGTCTTGGAAAACCCGCTAAAACTCTAATTACGGTTTATTCTCTCCTTGAGAATTCACTTGATATCTTCCTCTTAATGTTCTTTAAGCATTTCGTGTTTAACAAAGGTACTTAGTTCTAATTTGGAGCAGTTTTCACACAAAAACGTCAAAATCCCCATAACATGGCTCCTGGATATACTACAAAAGATAGACCGTAAAATGCGTAAGACGCTATAAGAACGCCCTTTCATGTCTCTATTGTTCGTCCCTGTCTTGAATCCGCCTCCAGCGTTTGGGACCCACATACGCAAAAGCACATTCACGATATCGAAGGAGTTCAGCGGAGAGCTGCCAGATTCGTAAAAAACTGCTATGTGCGGGGAACCCGGAACAGTTACAAACCTCTTGAACGATCTGAACTGGCATTCTTTAGAACTGCGACGTAAAATTGCACGGCTTACCAACATGTACAAAATAGTGAACGGCAATCGTTTTATTAACATTGGTAGTTATAGCAACACTTGCAAATACAACTTCCTTACTAGAACTTTAAAACAATTGAACGCTTTACCCTCTTCCATTTTAAATCAGCCCAGCGTGGACGCTTTTAAATCGGCACTCTCTGTTTATCTTTGTACTAATCACTGATTTTGTATATATGTCTAATGCTTTTTTTCTTTTTTTTTTCACATTTGTATTAGATTAGATTAGATTTACACAATGAGTTCACCATTTACGCCTCAGCTGACAAAAAGTGAACATATTAAATACTGACCTCTCCTGCGGGACGCCAACTAAACTCTCGCCATTCACGGCTAGAAGTTGATCTCCAGCTTGCAAGCGTCCATCCTGCACAACAAACCACAAGGAATGCGTGAACATAAGTTTTACAACTGTACATCACACGAATATTCACTGATCGTAATCATTTCTTGTACCATTTAATCCTACGCAAGCATGATTTGGGGATCTCTTATAAAACATATGCGCAAATACATGTATGGGTTAACAAGACTAGAATGGTACAGTGCCTTACAAAAAAAAAAATCAAGCGTCAAGTCGTTATGCTAACCTTTGCGGCAGGTCCGTCTTTCACAACCTGTTTGATGTAGATTCCAAGCTTGTCTTGATTGGCGCCCTGACGAAAGTAAGTTAGAAACAAATAAGGAATCAACACTCGCAGTTGTTTCACTTATGAAGGCATAACGCATTTGACAGGATCCTCATGGAGTTACAATGTAATCATTTTACTCCTGAAGGAATCCTAATAAAGTGTGCCTACTTTTCTGCAGTGCTGTTGAAACGCGAATAAATTATATCAAAATAGAAATTTTCCTTACTTGTCTCCATACATTTATTTAAAAGCAGTAGTGGGGTGAAGTTGTTAAAATATCACAGAATTCATCTCGATTGATTATATCCTTGATTCTCATGACCTCTATGATTGATTAAGCATTGGGCTTGCCCTTTCACTCCCAGAGTCAATTATGGGGACATGAAATGTAGTTCTAACTTTTGAGTCTGTGGCCAATATCTTATATTGCGACAAAATATCATGATCATACTTTTGCATGGCACCATTTGTTTTTCATCATTTTACAAAATAAAATTTGGGGTTTAAGTTGAGTAGGGTAAAGGGTTAAGCCACTCTTGGGAATAAAAAGGTAAACATAACTTACTTTTGCAGCTACAATGCTGAGGCCCATGCCCCCTTGTCCCTTGTAAAAAGAGACATCCATGATTTCAGCAGTCTGGGAGAGAAGTAAATTAAGAACTGTTGTTATATGGCTGGAGTTTTTCTCAATGCAACGCGCGCGCTGATTGGTTGATTCGTGGTCACATGAAATCTAACAAACAAACTGTTTCCCGCCAATTGTCCTCAGCGGGCAACATTTGCGAAAGCGGGCAACAATTTTGACGTCAGAGGGTAACATTGCGCTGTTGCCCGCTAGCGCACGTGATCATACTGTGACAAAAGGTGGCATGATTATGATGCGATTGATGTTTACCTCGAGTGCTCGGCGCGTTTTTCAAACTGTGTTGTGTTGTGTTTTTTGTGCTGCTATATAACAAATCACTTAATGACTGATCCCTCGGGAAACAGTGAATTTCGTTTCCCTCGAATCTCGATGTTTCCCTCGACTTCGTCTCGGGAAACATAGAGATTCTCGGGAAACAAAATTCACTGTTTCCCTCGGAACCAGTCATTAAGTGTTAATGTTTATGCAGAAAATCATGTGCAGAATTGTTCAATTTAATCTCAACCGCTATTAAAGTCCATAAATGAATTACTTACCAGGGTCGCTCTTTGGGACAGATCACCAACTAAGAAAATTCAAAATAATGTTTTAATACATGTAACTAAATGTGCTACTTCAGCATATTTTCATGGGAGACGTCGGAGATAAGTGGAGTGAAACAGTTCAGTGATCCATATATACTAAGTTCTTTACTTTGCCCGCATGTGGACTGAGACAAGATTTTGGCTCACGTATGAACAGTGAAAGAAACAAGGACAAAATGACATTTTCAAGGCTTAAAGGGACACTCTCCCGGCTGATATATCGTGTTTTCATGATTATGGTCAGAAGTTTGCTTTATTATCTTAAAGGAACACTGTCCTGGCTGATATATCGTGTTTTCATGATTATGGACAGAAGCTTGCTTTAAGCTTACTTTATTATCTTAAAGGAACACTGTCCTGGCTGATATATCGTGTATTCATGATTATGGTCAGGAGCTTGCTTTAAGCTTACTTTATTATCTTAAAGGAACACTGTCCTGGCTGATATATCGTGTATTCATGATTATGGTCAGGAGCTTGCTTTAAGCTTACTCTATTATCTTAAAGGAACACTGTCCTGGCTGATATATCGTGTATTCATGATTATGATCAGAAGCTTGCTTTAAGCTTGCTTTATTATCTTGAAATAGGAAGAAAAAATCGCCAAAAGAGATTAAAGGCCCAGTATCACCCATTCGGTTTTGTGGCTCTTTCGGGAATTTTCAACTGCATTAAATTAAATTGTCGAGGCATTGGGCGCGCAATGCATTTTGGGTGATACTGGGCATTTAAAACAAATAGACAAAATAACGACTAAAAAGGTCAAGATTCCACAAGAATGATAATTTTGATTTCTTGACAGGCGGTGAAGAAATCAAATTTGATGATCGGTAATCCACTTCCATCCTTGCAATCCTGCACTTAATCTCCAAACTATTGCTTCTGTTTTGTTCTATAGAATCTTTTTGTCAAATTAAGTTGTATATTTGGTGGCATTTTGTGATATAACATAAAAATAAGGTTCGGGAAATTTTGCATTTTGGTGGGACAGTGTCTCTTCAACATGGCCAAGCAGTTAGGATGAAAAGCAACAAGTGTCTCAGATAAAAAAAAAATCTGAACTGCTCAGTCGACCAATCAGAGGATATGACTCAGTTCACTTGCACTATATATACACAGAGCAGAAAATAATAAATCAAAATAATAATAATAATGACAATTATAGAAAAATGCACATGTTCTCACCTGCATCTCTATTCTTCATATGATAAACGGTCCATAACCCTGAGGAAGATGGCTGCATGGTCAGTCGGCAAAGGCCTGAAATGAAAACAGCTTGTTCAGTAAGATACCAGTACTGTAGTCCTACAATTCTTCCAGACCTCCAGATAACCTGAAGCTGCTATTGTTATAAGGGATAGGTGCATTGCTTGAGTCACTTACATGTACCAGTATCTATTGTTGACCATTGTTTCAATGGCCAACCAAAGACCTGCCAAGTCTCACGCCTGCGAGTCCAAAACTCCGATCTCACGCCTACTCACAACTATGGAGCAATTTCTCACGCCTGACTTACAGATTTGAGCTACGAGCCTTAACTGATCGCATGATCCAATTTAAAATATAGTTACGTTCATGAAAATATGGCACTTTTTTTGTAGGTTTTTATCGTTCTGAACGTTACAATTACAGAGGTCTGAGGTCCATGGAAATTTCCGAATTCTTCGGGACATCTTCGGAATAGATCGGGTTTTCTTCGGATTTGGTCGGGTCGCCTTGGGAAATCCTAGCACTCCTACGAAAAAATTCTCACGCCTATCACTCGGAAAAAGTTGGCAGGTATACAACCACAGACCAGCTACAGGTCAACACAAAAAGACATACAATCAAATGGGTCATTCTGATGAGCTGCAATTTAGCTGGAGTTATACTCTTTGGGTGATAATAAAAACAGAAAATAACATTCTTAGTCTTTTCCTTTTAACCTTTTTCATTGAGTGCCACTGTTTTAATGAATATCACTTTATTATTTATTCATTTATTAATCCTGTTACAGCCATGCCTCAAAGGCGAGGATTATTGGCCTGGTAGTCAGCAGCTGAAGGTATTACAAGCTTGGAAATTTGGTGTTTAAACATTTCAACATTTCCTGAGGCCTGTGAAAATACATTATTCGGGAGAGAGTTCCATTGAATTATAGGTCTTGGATAAAAAGACAGTTTATGTGCCTCAGTATTGCAAGTGATTACAAGCAGTTGAAATGGCAACTTACCAATGCCTGCAAGGGGGTTCAGAAATTCCCTCAGACCAGGGGGGACCCCACGAATCACTTCACAAGAGTACCTATCCACAGGAAGCAGGAATTGGAGCTGCAGCTGAGGGTCCTCTTCCAGTGTCACCTCCTGGCCTTGGTTACGGATGAGCTCATCTGCTGTGTTTTCAGCAACAGCCACGACACTGTCAATCAAATCCCTGGAGAGAGATATCATAAACGATTCAAGAAGTGATAAAGTGCAGTGGTTTACACTGTCAATAGAGTATGAAATACAGTTGACTCATTTGACTTCTTTGTACTGAAATATACAAACAGGGTTGTGCTGTAGCAGAGCCAGATGGTCCCAGGCAATTAACTTTTGTCCTCAGTGACAAGAAGAACTTACTTATTGGTTTAGAGGTTAGTGTTCAAAGAGGAGAGATGCCATGGACTTACAAAACACAGACTTGCAAGTTGAGATTGGACGTGCAGAAATTAGTAAGATTTAATTTTTTCTTTTGCCTTTATTTTTATCTTTCGCCATGGACTTACAAAACACGGACTTGCAAGTGCAGAAATTAGCCTTATTTTTATATATATATATCCCCGTTTAACTCCAAAATTTTCAGCTATTTTTTAAATATTTTTTTATCGAAAAAATGTATATATAATGTGGTGCAATTTTATCCTTGGTGCAAATTTTATTTTCCTTTGTTTAAAACTCATTATGATACATTACCATACCCCAAAACAAAGGAAAATAAAATTTGCACCAAGAACAAAATTGCACCACAACATATATATAGAAATATAATTCTTTTTAACTTCTTATTTATTTCCAAGTATCAATTTATAGTTATTGTATATTATTATTATTAACAGGTGTCCACATATTTTTGCAGTGTTTTTATTTTTTTGCAGTGGAATTTACCAGCATAATAATCTTAAACAGCGCCTTTTGTCCTTATTAACCGTAAAGAGTGATACTTTGTAGTTATTAATCGTGAAACAATGTCAGTTACAGTTAATAATCTTAAAATTCCAGATTAATAACTATGTTTGGCAGACGTTTACAGTTAATAATCGTGTAATGCGCGAATATTAATTGTGTCTGACAGACATTTACAGTTATTAATCGTGAGTTGCCCATTTCCACGGACAAGATAACTCGAAAGCAAATTTAACTTGACCATCCGCCATTACAAAAAAGAAAACTAACGTAAAGTCTACTTTCCACAGGGCTTGTTATACCGTAAATATTCCACAACCGAATTCTTCAGGGGTCAAAATTTCTATTGAGCTTGACTTCTATTCGATTTAATTCGTTCGCGAACGATATTTTCCTAGTCTTCCTTTTCGATGAAGAACAACGCGAGCGTCGCCATTAAACATAGAAGCGCGAGCGTGTGAAGCATTTATACATGTAAAATTAAAACACCTCTATTTAAGTCTTGTTATTGGAAGAAAACAAAGCGAGAGATCTCTTAATTGATTTCCGAAACTAAAATTCATTTGACCCGGCCGGAGAAGTAGAAAATTGCTTTTGACAAGAATTGTTTTCAATTGAACGTATCGTGAAATCAACAACACGGCGAAATACTTTCAGTGGGAAAGATTCGCTCGCAGTTAAAATTAGCGGTGTTAACTTAAAAAAGATTTTGAAAAGTCTAACTTATTGGAAAGGCTTTCATTCTTTAGCAGTGGAGAGCTGATAACAAGGTTTGTCCTCCACAATCGTTCACAAACTGACAATAAGTGACAGAAACTAAACAACATGCTTTGATACAACATTCAGTTCCACTAGCGTCAAAAAATATTTTGGAACTCCAAAGGAAAATCGGCTGAAAATCCGCCTGTACGGGATATGAATTTAAAATGATTATTTTGGTTTAAAACTCAAAATGCATCTAATGATAAACAAATCCTTTTAGTTGATTCATTTTCATTCACGATCGAAACACTTTGTACTTATTTTAAAATCGTAAAGACTGATAGTTCGCAGTTATTAATCGTGAAGTGCGTCATTTGCGATTAATAACTATGGGAAACATTTGAAGGCGCTTGAAAAGAAAGGGCTTTCTTCGAAAGCGAGTTAGCGGGACGTATTCATTCAATGCACTTCCGGACTTCGGAATGAAACTCCAACTTACAAAAAAATATATTTTTTATGAAAAACGGAGTTACAAGCGAATTTCAGATAAACTTACTCATTGACGGCCGGCGCACAAGTTGAAATCTTCGAACACCATAAAATTGCACATCGTCGAATTTCGCGGAATATGCATCATCACAGGGAAAAAACACATCACAGCCAGAAAAGCAGTTAAATGTTTCACGAAACAAAACTTAACATGAGCGGTATAATTTGTTGTTATGATGTAACTTGCTTTAATATAAGGTTTATAAATATTTCGAGCGAAAAATTGAAATCTGAGAACACCGCCGTTCGATTATGCAAATTTGATAAGATCGCTCCGGCAAAATATTCGCGGCTTGAATATTTGCGGAGTTTTCGCATCGTCTTCGCAAAAATACTCTTTCAGTTGAGAAATAAAATAATATATCGTTTTCTAAAGGACTTTTCATTAAGAAAAAGATCTGTTTTAGTTGAAAGTGTTTTGCACGAAGAGGTTTGATGGTCTTTGATGCAAACGGTGTGGAAAAACATCGGGTGTCACGCAACAGGCGAGGAATTTTTCTTTCAGGCTCTGGTGAAACTTCAGTAAAAAGAATGCTTATCAGGTTAAGATTAAACCTCTAAAATAGCGAAGCTATGTCTTATAAAGCTTACAGTTCCTTTCAAATGAAAGATCGTTTTCAACCTGTTTAATTTCTTACTAGTCCGCAGTGGATGTACTGTGCATGCAGGAGTGCCGCATTGTGTTATCTGTTTTTTAGAGTTTTTTCAGCATATAAGCGAGGATTTTGTGTGTTTAAAGACCCATCCAGCTAGCCACACAACCTGAAAAAACGATATTAAATGGTCCACATTGCTCGTTTTCCCTTACAAAATCACTGCTACAAGAAATCCGGGTTTTAGCGGTAAATTGATATTTCTACGCGGGAAAAATAGGATAGTTTAAAGCGTGACTGTAATAAAAAAAAAAACGGTAAACAAAAAGCGACCGCGACTTGTAATCTGTTTAATTACGAAAAAACCCACAACCGATCAAGTACAACAAACTCAGATGAAGTATTAACCTGGGCAAAAACAATGGCTCACCTTTGGCGTTCACAAGTGTGGCAGAGTAGAAACAACGGCTATGCAACGGGCCATGCATGCGGCTCTCAAAATTCGTTTGTGAAGTCTTGTCCTTTAAATTTGTTCTTTTCTGTCAGCAGTGATTGATACAGCTATCGATGTTTTGATTTCAGTGATTTGTGCTTGGTAAATTGTCACTTCTCCCACCTTGCACAGTGGTGAACATTTCAGCACTCATTCAGTTCTTGCAAAGAAATCCGACGCATTATTTTCAACCAATATGTATTTGAAGCTCAATAGTGTTTTCATTTCAAGTTCCACCAACAGTCCAACAGGGCAGCCCAGCATAAGTATATTTTTTTCTCGCAGTCTTATGTGAACTTACTCTACAAAAAGCTTCAACTAAGCTTATAGCACGTGTTCAGTCATTGGCGGATTTCCATCCAAAAATTTGGAAAGCCACTTAATCAGAAGTGGTTTTAACCCTGGTAAAAATTCCTTAATCCGAGAAATGAGTCCAACTTGACTCTTTTTTACTTTTAAAGCAGTGTACGATAAATAGAAATGATTTTCAGTAAGCGCCTCGTTTGATTCTCAGGCGGTCAATTTTCCTGGAGCCGGTCATTTGCGTCAAAGTGCGTCTATAGCAACCAATTGCAGAGCTTGCTGTCAAATATTGTGTCCAATCGCATAACTGGCTGTCAAATTTGTGTCAAGTTGTAGCCAAGAAGCATCAAGTGAGATGCCGAATCGTTCTTCCCATCACGAGGGAGGTCCTTTTCAACGTCAAATTGTCATTGACTAAATTCTTTTTTCAACTGAACTGTAAAGCAACTCGTCGACGACGCTGAATTCAACGAAACGATTTAAAAGAAAGACCTTTCGCAACGCGAGCATGTTTTCGCCCTTACAATATTCCGCGCAGAATGTTTTCTTTTCAACTCACTTGAATTCACCTGATGCGAGCGAAAATTTCATATTCAGTAAAATATAAAGGAATTTCTTATTGTTAATTTGAGCGCACAATAAATGATTTTTTTCTGACAACATAATCTCGCAGACAAAGTGATCGGGTTTTCTTTTCATGACCAACCACGCCGTGGCATGTTCGATCCCCCCGGGGGGGAGGTACTTCCTATAATGGGCTATACGGGGATGCTCCACCCGAAAGGGGTACCTTTTTTAGGCTGGCTGTATATGAAAGGGTAGGGATTTCACGAGTTAAAGTATATGAAAAGATGGGGATTTCACGAAGTATAGGAAAGGGTAGGGAAAACACCGGTTGAAGTATAAAGTGTAAAGTATAAAGGGTAGGTTTTCCCTACCCTTTATACTTTATACTTTACACTGTATAGGTTTTCCCTACCCTTTATACTTTACACTTTATACTTCAACCGGTGTTTTCCCTACCCTTTCCTATACTTCGTGAAATCCCCACCCTTTCATATACTTCAACTCGTGAAATCCCTACCCTTTCATATACAGCCAGCCTAAAAAAGGTACCCTTTTCGAGCGGAGCATCCCCGTATAGCCCATTATAGGGAGTACCCCTCCCCCCCCCCCCCAGGGATCGAACATGCCACGGCGTGGTTGATCATGAAAAGAAAACCCGAATCACTTTGCCTGCGAGATTATGTTGTCAGAAAAAAATCATTTATTGTGCGCTCAAATTAACAATAAGAAATTCCATTATATTTTACTGAATATGAAATTTTCGCTCGCATCAGGTGAATTCAGGTGAGTTGAAAGGAAAACATTCTGTGCGTAATATTTTAAAGGCGAAAACATGCTCGCGTTGCGAAAGGTCTTTCTTTTAAATCGTTTCGTTGAATTCAGCGTCGTCGACGAGTTGCTTTACAGTTCAGTTGAAAAAAGAATTTAGTCAATGACAATTTAACGTTGAAAAAAAGGACCTCCCTCGTGATGGGAAGAACGATTCGGCATCTCACTTGATTCTTCTTGGCTACAACTTGACACAAATTTGACAGCCAGTTATGCGATTGGAGACATTTTGACAGCCAGCTCTGTGATTGGACACAATATTTGACAGCAAGCTCTGCAATTGTTTGCTATGGACGCACTTTGACGCAATTGACCGGCTCCAGGAAAATTGACCGCCTGAGAGACAAACGAGGCGCTTACCGAAAATCATTTCTATTTATTGTACACTGCTTTAAAAGTAAAAAAAATAGTCAAGTTGGACTGATTTCTCGAATCAAGGAATTTTTACCACGGTTAAAACTACTTCTGATTAAGTGGCTTTCCAAATTTTTGGATGGAAATACGCCAATGACTGAACACGTGCTATAAGCTTAGTTGAAGCTTTTTGTAGAGTAAGTTCACATAAGACTGCGAGAAAAAAATATCCTTATGCTGGGCTGCCCTATTGGACTGTTGGTGGAACTTGAAATGAAAACACTATTGAGCTTCAAATACATATTGGTTGAAAATAATGCGTCGGATTTCTTTGCAAGAACTGAATGAGTGCTGAAATGTTCACCACTGTGCAAGGTGGGAGAAGTGACAATTTACCAAGCGCAAATCACTGAAATCAAAACATCGATAGCTGTATAAATCACTGCTGACAGAAAAGAACAAATTTAAAGGACAAGACTTCACAAACGAATTTTGAGAGCCGCATGCATGGCCGTTGCATAGCCGTTGTTTCTACTCTGCCACACTTGTGAACGCCAAAGGTGAGCCATTGTTTTTGCCCAGGTTAATACTTCATCTGAGTTTGTTGTACTTGATCGGTTGTGGGTTTTTTCGTAATTAAACAGATTACAATGTCTGTCGCTTTTTGTTTACCGTTTTTTTTATTACAGTCACGCTTTAAACTATCCTATTTTTCCCGCGTAGAAATATCAATTTACATTTCTTGTAGCAGTGATTTTGTAAGGGAAAACGAGCAATGTGGACCATTTAATATCGTTTTTTCAGGTTGTGTGGCTAGCTGGATGGGTCTTTAAACACACAAAATCCTCGCTTATATGCTGAAAAAACTCTAAAAAACAGATAACACAATGCGGCACTCCTGCATGCACAGTACATCCACTGCGGACTAGTAAGAAATTAAACAGGTTGAAAACGATCTTTCATTTGAAAGGAACTGTAAGCTTTATAAGACATAGCTTCGCTATTTTAGAGGTTTAATCTTAACCTGATAAGCATTCTTTTTACTGAAGTTTCACCAGAGCCTGAAAGAAAAATTCCTCGCCTGTTGCGTGACACCCGATGTTTTTCCACACCGTTTGCATCAAAGACCATCAAACCTCTTCGTGCAAAACACTTTCAACTAAAACAGATCTTTTTCTTAATGAAAAGTCCTTTAGAAAACGATATATTATTTTATTTCTCAACTGAAAGAGTATTTTTGCGAAGACGATGCGAAAACTCCGCAAATATTCAAGCCGCGAATATTTTGCCGGAGCGATCTTATCAAATTTGCATAATCGAACGGCGGTGTTCTCAGATTTCAATTTTTCGCTCGAAATATTTATAAACCTTATATTAAAGCAAGTTACATCATAACAACAAATTATACCGCTCATGTTAAGTTTTGTTTCGTGAAACATTTAACTGCTTTTCTGGCTGTGATGTGTTTTTTCCCTGTGATGATGCATATTCCGCGAAATTCGACGATGTGCAATTTTATGGTGTTCGAAGATTTCAACTTGTGCGCCGGCCGTCAATGAGTAAGTTTATCTGAAATTCGCTTGTAACTCCGTTTTTCATAAAAAATATATTTTTTTGTAAGTTGGAGTTTCATTCCGAAGTCCGGAAGTGCATTGAATGAATACGTCCCGCTAACTCGCTTTCGAAGAAAGCCCTTTCTTTTCAAGCGCCTTCAAATGTTTCCCATAGTTATTAATCGCAAATGACGCACTTCGCGATTAATAACTGCGAACTATCAGTCTTTACGATTTTAAAATAAGTACAAAGTGTTTCGATCGTGAATGAAAATGAATCAACTAAAAGGATTTGGTTATCATTAGATGCATTTTGAGTTTTAAACCAAAATAATCATTTTAAATTCATATCCCGTACAGGCGGATTTTCAGCCGATTTTCCTTTGGAGTTCCAAAATATTTTTTGACGCTAGTGGAACTGAATGTTGTATCAAAGCATGTTGTTTAGTTTCTGTCACTTATTGTCAGTTTGTGAACGATTGTGGAGGACAAACCTTGTTATCAGCTCTCCACTGCTAAAGAATGAAAGCCTTTCCAATAAGTTAGACTTTTCAAAATCTTTTTTAAGTTAACACCGCTAATTTTGACTGCGAGCGAATCTTTCCCACTGAAAGTATTTCGCCGTGTTGTTGATTTCACGATACGTTCAAATGAAAAAAATTCTTGTCAAAAGCAATTTTCTACTTCTGAATTTTAGTTTCGGAAATCGATTAAGAGATCTCTCGCTTTGTTTTCTTCCAATAACAAGACTTAAATAGAGGTGTTTTAATTTTACATGTATAAATGCTTCACACGCTCGCGCTTCTATGTTTAAGGTGATTCCTCAGTATTGCACTGCGCATCCTGTACTGCGCATAACACACGTAATTCGCAACATCGGCAGCATTAAAACATGGCTGCTTTTTTGGCCGGAAACCTCACCAGGCATAAAAATGGGCGCTTCATAAAATCATTAGTGAAAAAAAGAACTGAAATTTTGTTTCAAGATCTAGAGAGAAAAAAAAAAAAAAAACGACAGTGTAAGCGCCTGCAAGGCCTGCAAGCTCGTTAGAAAATAAGACTGTCTTTTTCTCTCTAACGAGCATGGTGACCTATATTTTTTATTGCATCATTTTGATGTTAAATTAATGCTTTTTAAGTTAAAAAAGTTTAAAAAAAATTCCTCGACAGGAAAAAAAGATATCGCTAAAAACGTTCTCAAATCAGTTACTCTGGGAGCAAATTGATGACCTTGAAAACATGGACGCGAGGAATGTTTTAAGTCTGTGTCATTTGAAGATGTGTGACTTTTTTATAACTTTTATTTCAAAGTGTTCCCATATGGTGGAGACTTTAACCTATCAAGTTTTTTTGAAGAATTGTAAACTTTGCTTTCACGGGTTACCGGGAAAAGAAACATGAACCGATCAAATAATGACGTGCGTGATCGGTATTGCTATAGGCATAAATGGGGCAACATTGGTCCATCATATCTCTTTACCGAGCATGGTGACCTATCTTTCTTATTGAATTTTTCGAAACAACTTATGGTAGGGAGCTGTTAGGGAAAATTTTAAAAAAATCGTTCGACAACTTTTATTTCTGAGGAATCACCTTAATGGCGACGCTCGCGTTGTTCTTCATCAAAAAGGCAGACTAGGAAAATATCGTTCGCGAACAAATTAAATCGAATAGAAGTCAAGCTCAATAGAAATTTTGACCCCTGAAGAATTCGGTTGTGGAATATTTACGGTAAAACAAGCCCTGTGGAAAGTAGACTTTACGTTAGTTTTCCTTTTTGTAATGGCGGATGGTCAAGTTAAATTTGCTTTCGAGTTATCTTGTCCGTGGAAATCAGTGGGCAACTCACGATTAATAACTGTAAATGTCTGTCAGACACAATTAATATTCGCGCATTACACGATTATTAACTGTAAACGTCTGCCAAACATAGTTATTAATCTGGAATTTTAAGATTATTAACTGTAACTGACATTGTTTCGCGATTAATAACTAAAAAGTATCACTCTTTACGGTTAATAAGGACAAAAGGCGCTGTTTAAGATTATTATGCTGGTAAATTCCACTGCAAAAAAATAAAAACACTGCAAAAATATGTGGACACCTGTTTATTGCTATTTTTAATAAAGATACTTATTGCAAAAAGCTTAAATGCTGCACACCCTAAATTTTTGCTTAAGCAGATGTGACAAATGGCACAATACTACATATTTGTCAACTGGCCATCCAGGTCGGTCAAATCGTAGTATTCCATTTTTTTTTTTTGCAAAGACGGCACATCGGCCAATTCTTAGATAAAAGGTGCACATTCTGTTTTATGAACTGACTGGTCTGGGCCTGGACCAGTTCTGACAAATGGTTATTAAAAATGCCCATTCTTCACTAGTTATCTTATTAGTCAGTCCATAGTTGGCAAATCATACAAACCTAGGTATGTCTAGCTCATCCGGGGCAGGACGGTAGTTCTCCAACAGAGCACGAAGCTGCACTGAGTTGAGTTTGTAACAGGCTGATGATATGGAGTTAATATCATTATGAGAGTTCTTAGGTGCCTGGAGCAAATGTGATGCCTAACATGAGAACAAAGAAAGCAATAACAGTTAAAACTTGATTACTAAACAACAGTTTGAGTGCATGGTTACAATAACATGCATGAGAAGAATACGTCCAGAGCTCTATCCTCATGTAAATGACTTTTTTTTAGGACTTTTTAGAAAAATATTTAAGTGGTCAAAACTTAACATCCTACACATTAAATGCCTTTGCCTGTACAGCTGTGTAGAAAATTGCATGTGTAAGTTTAGAAAGAAGATTTAAAGCAATCCATTAATCCTAAAACTCCTAGGAGTGTCCAAAACAAAAATTAAAGAAAAATCCTAAATTTCATTTTGTAAAATATTGAACGATGGTACTATGCAAAAGTGCTGCAGAAGATATTTCATTTGAATGGTCTCAATATAGGATTTCATCAACAGACTCAAAAGTTAGAACTATGTAGTATGTCTCCATAATTGACTCTGGGAGAGTGAAAGGGTCAAAGACTAGCCTCAAAATTACTAGGCTACAATGGTAGTGGAGACACTGGACTCTGAATCCAACCACTCACCTGAACTACACGACACAAGTGACAGTCAGCTGCCAGTTCAAGACCCTGTTTCTGGGCCCAGGACTCAACCCGTCCCAGTCTCCTCCTGAGCCTGTATCCCCAGTCCCTGGTGCAGAGACCCAGCTGAGGTTGAAGCACCAGTTTGTTGAATATCCACATGTTGATATAATGGAATAACTGTGAAAACACTTGGATGGTTAGAGCAGCATTCACCCTGCAGCGGCGTAATAAGGACAAGGCCGAAGAGAGGGTGAACAAGATGTCTGACACAGTGGGCTTGCCATGGCGTCGACGTCCACCTGAAAAAAGAGAATTACATTAGAGGAGACAAAGTTTAGAACACAACCAGTATTATAACGGAAATTTTACATGCAACATTAAGACAGGGTCTACTATTAACACAAATGCTTTGTAAAACATTGGAACTGCTAGAGCTAGAATTGTTCAAAAGAATGTGTCCACATAACACAGGGACACCCATCTGGCTTGAAGTACAGTCATGTCTAAAATGGACATCTTGCTGAAGTGGACACCTTACAAAACGTCATGTAAAAAAAAAGACACAATAATGACAAAATCCCTGTTGTTTTCATTCCTTTCTCTAGCTAGGGTATAGTAGAGAACCCTATAATGGCCACACTTTGAGCTGTAATTACTTAAGTTTGTCCACTTTAGAGGAAGCTGACCATACTCTATCACCCTTCATCTAAGATGGACAGTGCAAGCTTATATAGGGTAATAAGCCTGCTTTAGGAGTCATTTATATTACAGTCAAAGCTCTCATATAGGACTTTCCTGTAAGCAAACAGACTACAACAGACTGTGGCTGCCTTGACAAAACCATGTTTGAAATCTACCCTTACAAGAATCATTTCTGTAAGCAGCCAGCTGCTTCCAAGGATTATGGGATGATGCATGTACTAATGTTTTCTTATACAAAGGAAATTAGCATTACATTTACATAATTACTTACCAAGCCAGCTATCCCCACCAATAGGCCTTCCAGATGGTCCATATCTGAAACTCCGCTCCCCTGCCATCATATTATCGGGACCATCTGGATCCATCATTGACTCCCCGTCACTGTCTTCCATGTCAGCATCCTCAGTAATGTCCAGGAATGCAGACATCAAAGTCCGCAGCTCCTGTTCAACGCATTGTACAAGGTGTCTGAAGGCCATCTGAACTGATTGTGCCAGCACTTGATGGCTGTCTTTTAGGCATTGTGATACGTCAACATCTTGTTCCAGGAAATGTAGAAGTTCTGATGAGTTTGCCATCCAAAATGCCAGGCTTCCTGGAAGCTGACTGTTCTCCTGAAGGTGGAAAATAAGGCAGTTTAACTATTTTTCAAAAACATGCACAGTCGGGTTCATGACTATAGCCTTTTCTTCCAGACCAATTTCAAATTTTAAAGAGAAGCCGCTTTTTGTGGATAAAATGAAAACTTTGAAAACCTGGAGAACTCTTAGAGCAAGAAAAAATGCCGAGCACAAACTCAACCCACTTATATGATGACAATTTAATTACAGAAACACAGATGAGAGGTGAGTGCTCTCACAAATACACTATCCCTGTTCCCTGTGATAATGATCACAAAGAGGATTCAACTATACATTGATGTCATATTGCAGCAACAAAACAAAATAAACATTACAATTTCTGCCTGCCTGGCTTGCTTTTTTGTCATGTTAATGGTAACAAGAAAAACCTGAAGCAAGCTGCCAAAAGACATTCAGAACCTTCCTAGCTTGACAGCTTTAAAACAGGGAGCAAAGGGATTTTATAATTATTAGAGGTTTCCTTGTTTAATATTACGTATGTTACTGCAGAGCCCCATGTAAATAAGCTCCAGACTTACAGTACATGTATCTGCATAAATATTGTGAACAAAGACATAAATTTAGAAAAATAATAATATTAATTTACCTCAACTGTAGAGCGCACCATGTTGGCAATTTTCTGAACTGTGTAACTCAATCTCTCACTGCGCTGGTATCTTGTTAGATCTTCCCGATAAGCTGGCGATGTGCGGTAACGGCAGCACATGTACAGGGTATAAGTGGGTGCCAGCTTAAACTGAACTCTATCTCCATTAACCTCACTGATGACCGCAGCAAAGAAAGCATCTTCTCCTGATTCTCGGAACTCTAATCTTGCTGGAAGCTTATCACCCATGCCATCATCAGGAGAGTCAGGTGGTGTGTGATCGTGCTGATCAAGGGCCGAACAAAGAACAAGTTTAGATTAAACAATGATTAAACAATGAATACATGTAGCCATTCAACTGTGGATGCATTAACCTTTTGACTGCTAGAGTCAACCTTCAGTCATGTTATATTGCCCCAACTTTTTAGCTATGGTTAAAATCTTGAAGTGTGACCATTAACCCTTTCATTCCTGAGTTTTTCTACCCTTTTATCAAAACTCGTAAGTAAAACCTTAATGCCCCCCTAAGGTTTTTCTCAGATTTTTTCAAGAGCATTTATTGTTGGCAAATGCCATCTTCAGTAGCTGTTTGTACCACGGTGAGGGTATAACTTTAAGAATCACTACGTTTTAGGGGTCAAGTTTGATCATTCAGTTTTCAAATTTTTTTATTCCAACTGTCCAGAGCATTCCTACTTCTTTCTGGGAGTCATTTGTTAAAGAAACTTTACAGCAACTGTACTTCTACTGTAGGCACCAGTTACATAAGTTAGTATAAATTAAAGGGACTAACAGTGCAATGCACCTTACTGTGTGCGCCTAACAACCTTTTTTACAAATTATGGTAGCCAATCAAAGAGTGTAAATTCAATTGACATATCACGCCTCCTTGCAAAGTTAAGCATGATCAGATGTAATTTTGTCGCTTAGTGTTTATCACAGGAGTGTAAAGTTAGTAACAAAAACTTTGTTAAAATGTTTGCCAGGTGCTTACGGTAAGGCACATTAGCAATGTAAAGGGACACTCCCAACTAATAAATGTGGCTAAATGCAATTTAGGCAAAGTTAAACTCGAGTCTATGCAGTGATCATCGGTTTGCTTCGTGACAGTACATGTCCTGCGTGGCGTTTGCTGACCTTTGCGGATCACATACATTCGCATCTGAGATCTTTGCGGATCCTTGACGAGTCTTAGCGATCTTTGCTCCTGTTAGAACCATTGCCTTGCTGTTAAGCGAATCATCGCGGAGTCTTGCCCCGCCCCGCCCACCCATTGTCAGCCAGTGGACTTGGGTTAGTATCAGGTAAGGTAAGTTTCCACTGATTTATCAGTGTGACGGTGCCCTGGTGGGGCTGCATGTAGGGGTGGTTCCCGCTCTCAGGGTTGCCATGGATACCTCCCTGCTTGCCTTAAAATCGCATAAGGCCCCCCACCAGCTGTCTAGGCACCAGCTCCCAAGCTCATCTATTGATGATGAGTTTAATGACAGTTAAGGATGAACAACATCAGGTTAAAGTCTGCATGTACACAAAAAGAAACTTCAGTCCCTACTGGTATGACATGTGCATACTCACCGGTTTCTCATTTGTGTAAGTTTCAACTTCCCCATCAACACCAAATGTTGTCTCGTACATGCCTGATTCGTGGTTGTTCGTCATTTCCATTCTGTTCTGCTCATACTCTCTATTCAAACTTCCTGGTCCAGACCTGGAGAACATTAACAACAACACCATAGTATGAAAACAAACAATCATGGTGCTTCTGTCTGTCATCAGTCAGTTCTCTTTCTTTCACAAGAGCTAGTGCCCAAAATCAAAATTCAAGAATCCCAAATTTCATTTTGTAAAACACCGTAAAATAAAAGCATCACAGGAAAATACTGCTGAAAAGCTTTAATTTGGACACACTGTAGAATTTCATCAAAACATGCAGCTGGTACATGTACATGTACCCACTATATAACACAACCAAGGCTGTGCTCAGTTATCATAGGGAGCCCAAAGGAGTCTAACTATAAAATTTAGAGTGCACAGCAGTTAAGCTATGTGCAAAAAGTCAGTTTTTTTATCTCCCGAAGTCAAAAGTTAGTTGGCACGGGCACTGCTGGAGCACAGCCCTGGCACCTGAGTGGAAAGGGACATATTATGCTAAACAAAGTGTTTTTACAACTTAAATGAATCGAATCAACATGATTACAACTTAAACCAATGATGTTCAGATCAATAGCATGATTTACAACATGTACTGTATGTAAAAAATACATTCAAGACACAGTAATTCCACTCACATATTTATTATTAACCAAAACTCATGCAATTATTATTTATATGCATAAATTTAATAACATGGTGCTGACTGAAACTGGTCTTGGCTATCTATTATTTAGTTTTTAAGAAACCTTATAACAAGCCACAGCAGCTTTGTAACAGTCTACAGTAGTCACAGGGCTATGCTCTTAAAGGAATCACAGGGTGCCCAAAGGCTCCCAACTATGAAATCTAGGGTGCCTGACGCTTGTGCTTTAAGCCGAAATTAAGTTGTTCTAGTCGCCCGAAGACAAACATTACTGGCCTGAGGCCCATGGGCACAGTGCTAGGGCTCAGCCCTGAGTTATCATGTTTAAATAAGGGACGGTTCATTATTTATGGGGATGATCTGGTTGGTAAAAAAGTGACCAGGCCATAGAATTTTTTTGCTTCATAAGGACAGGATTTTGTTCTTGTTTTTTTTTTTTTTTTTTGCCAAAATGACCTGGTTTGAAAATGTCTTGACTATAATGTACAATAAACAACAAACCAGTTAGCTTACTTCAAAATAATACTTCAAGAAATGCACATAAATTAAATTTATTACGTCTGTTGGCAGCCATCTGTCTTATAAGATTGAAGACAATATGTTGCATTTTAATAGCATCAATCAGTAAAGGTCATTTGTACATACACATTTAAAAAGTGCACCGTCTTTCTTTAATTACTGTATATTAATTAAAACCACATCATAATATTTTTTTTGTCAAGTTCAGTACATTGTATTTCAAGACAGGCTTTTGAATTCTGACATGATTTTATGATGGGCTTTAAAAAAATAATGATTTAAGCTAATAAATAGTGAAGTTAATGAAGTTAATGAATAATGTTTTTATGTGAAATTAAAATTGATCACTTAATTACATGTATACATTTTATTGACAATAACAGTTAATAGCAATGTCAAAATACAAGAGATAGTGTTTCTTCATCACGGACATATTAGTCAAAGATCCAAGCTAAGTCTTATGTGATAGTCATGGTCTATATTGGAATAGTGGCATCTTGCAGATGAGCTGTTGAATAAAGGTTGTCATGATTGGCTATTATGGTTTGATCGTAATCCAATTTGGTGACCATTATACACACTCAGGTGAAAAATAATGAAATTGTGGATTTGGGAAGTCTAAAGGGTGACCACGTCCATAATATACAGGTGACCGCTAGATACAGATAAACTTAACAGTAAATATAAGGCACAATTTTTGGGAAGTTGTTTGGCGACTGTTATATACAGGGTGACCGCAATACAGGGCTGTTATATACAGGTTTTACTGTATTATTTCCCCGACTAGGTCATCCCCATATTAAATAATGAAATGTCCCTAAAAGGAATTTAATTTAATTTTACATACCTGTAATCTCTTCTCTTCTGTGAATCAGTATCGCTATGCCCACTACTGCTAACGCTTGCAACATCAGGAGCTGGTGATCTAGGTGGAGCTGACTCTTCAAAGGCTGGGTCACCAAACCTAAAAGTGTGAAGTCTGCCAAACTTTACCATGCTGCCATGACTGAGCTTTGTCGACTCGTAAATTCTCTTGCCATCCACATACACCTCTGCATCTCCAGTTGTTGGTGTGACAGAAACAAGCCCATCCATGTTGGTTATCACGCAATGCCGTGGAAGAACTTGAGGTGCAAAGACTTCTAGATAACTGCCTCCAGAGGACATGGATTTCTCACTGCCAACTTCAGTCACCTCCATTGGTAGCCTGTGTACATTGGGCCTGTTCATTTCACGGCCATCAGAAGTCACCTCTCTCAAATAGGGCAGCAGATGCTCTGGGTATGAGTTTGCAAGTCTTTCACCAATTGATTTTTCTGGCGTGTTATCCAAGGGTACCCTAGAGGGAGATTTTGATCTTCTCTTTTGTTTCCTGTACTGGGGCAAGTTTGCCCTGCGACGCAAATGGAAAACAACGTGCCCTTGTTGTTTGGGCCAAGTGGCAGCAATAGCTAATGGATTGTCCTCATCATGAACGACCCTTTCTTTGCCTAGCGTACTTGTACCATTTGCACCTCCAGGTGGTATATTCACCATAACAAGACAATAATCATCAGGATTTTCTTTCTCCATTTGGTATTTCTCCAATGCCTCTTTCACGACATGAGTTGTGGGAGCACGCATTGAAACAAGGAGAGTTTTGTATGGAATTTCAGGCTTTAATGTTTCAGCAAAGATTTTTAACGTGCCTCCACTGTCTGCCCCTCCTTCACTGCTCTGGAATTCTTGAAGCTTACGTTGTAGTTTTCTCTCACGACGCATTTTCATGACAATTTCTGGGTTAGAAATGCTACGTGTGAAGCTAGTTTCAGGAAGTTCATTGTACAGTGTTTGTGCGATTGCAGAGTCATCGGTAGTTTTTGTGGGGGATGAAGGACCAAGGAATTTAGCTTTCTTAGCTTCTTCCTGTCTTTTCTTCTTCATTTCTTTCTTCTCCCTTTTTGACAATTTCCTCTTGAAGCTTTGACCAGGATCATTTTCATCATTGTTAAAAACATTTGTGGTAATTAGTGCTTCTGAATCACTTTTCAACAGAAATCGTCCTTCTCTGTCATCCTCCTGCCACGACAGCTGCACAGCTAAGGGCCTATCTTCATCTTTAAGTTTTCTGGAATCTGCAGATCAATTTAAAAGTTGGTTAACAAGAGGAATTCTTCATTTTATTTTTATATTATATGATACTAGCAACCACCATTAATTAAAATTAATCAAGTTTCTTCCTTTAACTCTCAAGATTTATCTCCTCATAAATATAAGCAAAACATCTCAAGCACACAGATAGGTTAAGTCTTTGTATGAGTACATACATGTACACAACTGTATTTTCGAAGAAAGAGTTATAAAAATTTCCATTAAAATAATGTTTCCAGGGGCAAAAATATTAGCCCGAAATAAAATTTTTCAGAACTCCAAATTAAAACAAAGTTATCTATGATTATCTTCTATCATCTTGTTCCTTACAGTGTTCTTCGCCTTCCTGTACTCACTCGATAATTTTTTTTTCAAGTTCCAAGTTAGCTTTCAGACAACTTTGTCTTTCACAGCTATTCATTCTCATTTATTCATTGTCATATTACTAACATTAATTTGTCATTTAGCACATTAGCTACCACGTTTTAAAAGAAGTCCAAACCTGAACCTTATTACGTGACTATAATACAACGCACAACATTGTAACAGTTTTACGCTCATCATCTGCATTGCGAGTCTTACTTGAAGGACGTTCGCGCTAATTGTTTATGCGCATCCTTACTGCGCACGCAATTCATGTCGCAACGCCATACTACGTCATGCACGAGCACGCACGCAAGAGAAGAAATCTAAGCACATAAAGGACTGGTAGCCGTTGCGTTACCTTTGCTTAGATTTAACTCACTTGGATGGTCGGTGACTCCCAATTTTTTTTTGATAGATAATTTTCTTTGCCACTTCTTGGCAGATTGTGAAAAAATAAACAAAAAATCAATGTAGGAAGTTTAATTTTTTTCCATTTTTCTACCTGCGCGACATCGAATCCTGCCAATTTGCGGTTGTCAGAGTTTGCAAATGTTGTTGTTTAAAGATTAAATTTACTTTAAAAAACGTCACCAGTTTTAAAAATGAATTTGCTGAACAGTCCTACTCGTATAAAATTTGGAAAAGAAAGTTGCATTTTAGAGATTTATTTGCAATATTTTTAGACTAACAGACATTCGGGTCTCATCCTGTAAGGAAGACCAATTTTTCAAAATTAGGGTCGCCTTTCAGATATCTTATCTCGGAAACGAAGTCGGTGACCCCCTCATTTCTTTTGCATTTCTGACATGAACAACTTATAACCTAGCTGTAGCAAAAGTTTTATAAAAAAATCAATGTTAGAAGATTTTCGCGCAAACGTCCTTAAATCAATTCAAATGAAAATGCTACCATAAAAAAAAACTAATGCAGTAAAAGGGTTAAAGCACTGAATCCCTTCCTGTTGCCTAGCAGGAGCCTGGTAGCCCATGGCATCTAACTTTAAGTTGCAGCCCCTAACATTCTACAGCCTGGGCTCATAAGTTTTCAGGGCTTTGGGATTATTTTTTTTTTGGAGTTTTTGGCTCCTGGAATTATTTCTTAGGCAACAGTCTTGATTCTAAATAACAGTTGAAATCAACAGACAATAATAAAAATTCTACAAAGCTGTGGGAGAAAAGTGTGACGGGTCATTAAGATAAAAATAGAATAAAACATACTCTTTCTCAATACTATAGACCTCTTTCATAATGGCGGCCGATTTATTTATTCTTTTATATGTATGCTAATTGGCCTCACTGGCCTCATTTTAGAGTAAAATTTCTTTTGAATTTTGCACATGTTACCGAGGCCAGTGAGGCTAATTAACATACATATAAAAGAATAAATAAATCGGCCGCCATTATGAAAGAGGTCTATGGCATGATGTTGATTTGCTCTTCCCTTTTGTACATGCCATCCGGATTCCCATTGATCAGCAAGATCGCAAGAAAAACAATAAATTTTGGTTGGACCAACAAAGGTGTAGCAACATCCAGACAACGTTAAGATTATTTTGTTTCACAATGAGTATTTTGATTAAATTATTTAATTTGGGGCTCCAAATTAAGAATATTGGCACAATTGAGGCAAACTTGCCCCTTTAAAATAATTATTTTAGTCTGGGGCTAAGAAGGTTAAATGTCTAAACAAACTTAAATGGATGCTAATACACCACAATATGGATAATCCAATGAAGTGACTTGGCATAAGTGTGTTTTGAACCACCAGACCAATTGTCTGCCTCATCATGTGTACATGAGTGTCAAGAGTATATTAGTCCTATCTGTACTTTACTTGTACATACTGTATTTTTACCATTTTGCCCTGCCTATTCAATTCCACTGGGCAGTTACATGTATCTGTTTTGGGCATCAAGAAAGGTGCCGCATCCTCAACACGTCCATCAAAGCAATGCGTGTGCCGATCGGATGCAAAATATAGTTTTGAATATTTTTATTGTTACTATTTCTGTTTTACGCAGTGGCCAATATCAGTGATATTTGGAACGTGACACAGTCCAAGCGAATACCGTGTATATCACATTGAGCCAAGATTACACTCACAAACATGACTAGCTTCTTACAAATAACATGCAATAACATTGGCATCAACCGCCACTGCAGTAAAATGCAGTAAGAAACTTAATTACAGCTGGAGTAGCTTGGAAGATTTCGAACACATGATCGTCCACGCAAAGAATGCCAGAAATTCTTAAACGGAAATATGACACACGAAATAAAGTCATGAAGAGTTTCAACGCTCCCGTCGATCAAAGATCTTAACAAGCGAAGCCTCGGAAGAACCGAGAAAAGCTACTTAAGAATCAATGCAGAGGAAGAAAGTTATGCTCAAGACGATAATTAATTTTTCATCCGCAAGACGCATAAACATGACACCAACGGACATCTATAACAGAAGTACAGACATCTTTAACCTTCTCGTATCACTTGACGAGAGCAAGTTCACTGACAAGAATACACGTAATGTAAAACTGGGCGTTTTTGAAGCTTTATTGTTCACTCCAGTCAAGCTGCGCTTAAATCTTTCTCTGTTATTTCCATAAACATACGACAATGTTCTTCGACTCTGCAGCCGTACTACAGTAGACGGTTCCGGTAGATTAGTGTGAATGATTTTTTACGATTTCCTTACACCAGTTTTAGTGAATGTAGCCAAAGCAAGCGTCGAAAAAATCGAAAAAGTATGACAAAAACAAAAACAGAATAAATTAATGCCGGATAATTTGTTTCAAAAGCCCATCAAAGCGGGAATCCACCGAGACATTTGTAATTTTCACACCGTTATCGAAAGGAAAGGAGTTCATTTGAACTTTGAAAGGCTTCTGCGCTTACCTCCATTCGGATGAACCTCATACAGCGAGTAGTTTGGATTTGTGAGCATCTTCATGTCTGGACGGAATTTTTCCACGAGCGTTCTCGTTACATCCTCGGCTGTTTCTACGCTAGCAACGCGGATGCACTTGGTAGCCATCTTTGCCCCTGCATCTTGGAAGAAAAATCTCATCACGCCGCGGTACTCTAAGTCCTGCGAAATAAACACGATGAATATTGTGTCAAGACAAACATTTAACATTAGAATGGTATCTTCGTGAAATCCATGGATTTCGGGAAAATTCACAAAACTGCGGTGTTTGATAGCCAGTGAGCGTCAAAACATACTTCATTTGGCTCGCTAATCGCAAAGATATCCAAACGGCTTTCATTCCACTCGAGAATCAGTCTTCGTAAGTAGTCGCGTTCTTCTTGCTTCGTTCGAATGCCCTCCATGTTTGTTGGTAGTTTATCGCGACTCTATAACATTGGGGGACAACTCTTCCACTCTTAACTGGGTAATTCGATTCGATTCGAATAACAAATAAGCATTTACACACTAGCGAGACTGTTTGACTTCAGAACAACTCTTATCACCGGACGTATATATCCACGGACACCGTCAACGATTGCAAGAATGCATAATTACAGATCAAAAATCCGGGCGTGTCATTGGTCGATACACAAAAGGAATGTATCGTCACTTGAAATGCTGTTTTCTTGCGGGGGTGGGTGGGGTTGTAAGCAGTTATTTTAAATTGTGCGTTAGTCTGATCCATATACCGCCTTATATATTGAAATTTTCATTTCTCTGGTTCTTCGAGTGAGCGGCACTTTCCCTGAAGCAAATATTTTAAATCGCGCGCCCTCTCGCCCGATGCCGATGTATAAATTAAGGTGGCAGTTGGAAATAAAAACGATTCAGTTGTAGGTCACACGACTTGATTTGAACTTTCTATTTTTTGCAACAATGCTAATTATTCGGATTATGTAAACCAAAGCTCCAAAGTGAACGCACAATGAAAATTGACCATGCAGTAAATTTATGCCCGCAGGTAAAATATATACTCTTTCTCAACATCGTTTTGTTAGATGCCTTTCGCCTTTTTTGCGCACGCTATCTCCGCTTTTGACAACCTCACAAGACTTTTTGGGTGTGTTGATGGATTATCTTTATGAGAGACGCAAAAAGATGCTTTTGGGATTTTTCACAAAGTCAGTTTGCCGATCGCAGACAAGCTAATTTTTTGCGTTGTCTTTTCCAGCGGATTTAGATTCAATTGTCTTGTTAATGATCACGTTCTCCTCTTTTCCTTCCGAGCCGTCAAACCGTAAATCATCATACACAGTGCGTTCTTGTGTCTGTTTCTCTTTCTGCGCTTGTAACCAACAGTTTGAGTCTTTCGCGATGAAGTCTTATGTGTTATCATTTTAACGACAGTCATTGAGCAGTACTTTCCTCTGTTGACGTTCCTATTTTTTTTGGACACAAAGAATTACAAAAAACGTTAAATCATTCTTTATAATACGCGCAATGATATTGAATGTGATAGCGTGACTCCATAACAGTTGACTTCATGTGGATTCTACAACGATGATGTAATAATCTCAATGACCTTTCAGACTGAATGCCGAATATTTCAATTCACTTGACCATTCCTCAGTAGTATCTGACAATTGCTTATTAAACAAGTTTATAACGTTTTAAAATGACTTAAAAATACGGAACAAATACGACAGACAAATAAAATAGGAATTGCTTTATTTAAGTTAAAACCTACTTTATATCGGTAAAGAACGAGCGAGAGGAAATGTTTGATAAAATAAACACAGAACGTCTGCAAATTCCATCACACAATTATGTTTTGATATGATGTAGTGACGTCATAACTTCAAGATCGTAAATATTTTCTCAGTTTTGTTCAAATTACAGTGGAACCCCGTTAATACGACCACCGTTGGGCCATAAAAATGTGGTCGTATTAATGAGGTGGTCGGATAAACGAGGTTTTCCAGATAAGAAAATGACTGAATGAACGCTTTTTCTTGCCTCCAAAAAGTGGTCGTAATAACGAGGTGGTCGTATTAACGGGGTGGTCGTAAGGCGGGGTTCCACCGTACATGTAAGGACTTACTTGCAATACATCACTTAGTGTTGTTTAATAAAAGATTGATTGAGATTGAGATTAAGGTCTAAAAGAAATTTTATCAACTTAACCCTCTTGAACGATTTGGTTTTTACAGCGGTGATGTCATCATGGAATGCGGTCCTTTTAGAATTCTTTGAATATTTTTTCATTTAATTACCTCATGAATCAGATAATGTCTTTCGCCAAATTTATAACTTTATTTAGTTACAAAAACTCTAAAAACTCGGGAGTTGACCACTTACAAATACGATGAAAAGGAAATTAAGTTTCGTTTTTTTTATTTTCACGTTCTAAGTTGAAACATCTTGCTTTTATCCGGGGCAGGAAGTCAGGCCAGGGAGGAAACGATTTTACTTTTGATAAAATGCTAATTAAGTAGTCTGACATGCGCTATGCAATGCCTAAAGTAAAATTCCATACATTTTGATTTTATCTGGTGACGTCATACATGTTATACATGTTTGTGTTACCAGAGCACATTCACTGATTCGCGAAATTCGAACGACTTTTAAAATCCATATCTGAATAGATGCGACGTCATAAGTCAACAAACACAAAACAATTTACAGCGGACGTTTCGAAAATAAAGTTAAATATAAATACAAACTATTTGAACTAAGTTTTTTTCAAACTTTCATTTTATGCATACGGCGTCAGAAAATAAAATTAATTCAATCTGGTTTTTTTTAGGAGTAGACTAGGAAGATTTTAATTTTAGAGATGCTTGCAGTCGTAGACTTTTTGAATTTTCATAAAATGCATTCAATGAAAATATTCCATTTTGATTTATGGTCAACTATCCGATTTAATGGAATCATGCCAAGAAAAAAAAACAGTCAGTTTATACCGTAGAGTTCCGATACTACCGATAGTAACGACCTCCCGAAAGTAGCGATCCCCCGAAAGTAACGACCCCCCCCCCCCCCGAAAGTAGCGACCCCCCCCCCCCCGAAAGTAACGACCACCCCCCCCCGAAAGTAGCGACCCCCCCGAAAGTAACGACCTCCCGAAAGTAGCGACCTCCCGAAAGTAAACAAAAAAAAAGTGCGCAGGAGTGCGCCTGAACGGGTGTATGGGTTCAAGGAGGAGGCATCGAGATTCCTTGCGTTTATAAAATTGGCGTTAAGAAAGGACTTAGAAGTCTAAGAAAAGAACTGATAGACAAACTAATACAACTCGTCCCGACCACTGACAATAAAATCTAGGAAGACATCCGGAGCTCACCCATGTCGCAGTAAAAACATGAAACTAGATAGACGAATTTTGTCTCATTTGTTTATTGGTGTTGATATTGATTTATTTTATTATTGCTGTATTTATCATTGTTACCTTCTTTTTGTGAAATACAATCTATACATATGGAATGCAAATAAAATGTTGTTCTTTTTTAAATTTTATGTTGTTCATTTTTTATTTCAGAAAAAAAGCTCTCGCCAGCTTTATTTGTAAACGATTTTTGTTCCCCGAAAGTACATGAAAGTAGCGACCCCCAAAGGCTGCTAATTCCGAAAGTAACGAGGGTCGCTACTATCGGAACTCTACGGTAATTAGTTACGTAAATTTGAGAAAACATGCTTAGAGCCCGGTGTAACTGTGCTACACTTACTTCAGTTAACACAAATAATATCGACAAAATCAAACTGAGTCTTGGTGGTCAGCCAAATAAGAATTATTGTTGAGCTGCGTCATCGCGCATAGTGGAACAATATCACTTCCGATCACTTCTACAGCAGCCGAACATTTTCTCTTCTCTCCTGATCACACTGCTAATGACATGCAACTAATTCCCATTGAAAACATTTTCTCTAATCGAGACTCAATACGTAAGGCCAAAGAAGCTTTCTTAATTTCAAAAGGCAGAACACTTGCACCTCACGGCCTCAACACTGCGAAGAAACATACTAATTTTTGTTCACTTTTGTATTGGTTTCCTTTCATTGTTTTCTGTAACTTTTTCGTTATCAGCTAGTTTTATTTCTGTCTATTATTGTTATTTTTAGGCGTAGTCGGGCCCTACGTATTTCCGTTGTTACGTATACGTGTTAACTATATATAAAAAGCCAATATAAATTTACCTCATTGTACCCGAAGAAGGCTGGTTTGGCCAGCCGAAATATAGTACACATTTTACCTACGTTGTATCGGTCTTTGCTTTTATATTATTATTTTCACTTGTTAAACCGATCAGATCACATGTTTGATCTAACGTACACCAGCAGGATTGTAGTCCACGGTTACTTGCTTGAACTTCTCACTCTTAAAATGCTCGGAAATCTTGACGAGTTTTACGTTTTTGTTCTCAAGTTTATAATTCCCATCGTATGGTCCTTTAACCCTTTCACTCCCAGAGTCAATTGTGGAGACATCTAGTGTAGTTCTAACTTTTGAGTTTGTGGATGAAATCCTCTATGAAACCTCTTTGGCAGTACTTTTGCATGGTACCATTTGTTTTTCAATATTTTACAAAATGATTTTTTTTTCTTGAAGTTTGATGTTTGGCACTCTTGGGAGTGGTTAAGGCGGGACTCAACCTAAATTTGAATGAAATTTTAAGAGGTTTAAAAAAGGGATAGAAGAAAGAAAATGATTTTTGTAACGCCAACAGACAGTTGATACCCACGCAAGAGCTCCCCAGGTTGTTAGTGCGGGGACAAATTTGGTGTCTATCTGTTAATTATTTACTACAAATTAGTATTTTAAAACTTCTGAATAAATCTTCAATATTTCTTATTTCTCTAAAATTTACAAATCCTTTGAGAAAAACTATTTCCTTCCAAAAAGACGCTAAAATCACCCAAAATTTACAAAACTGGCCCCATAACAAAGATTCATGAGATAAGTATGTAGTTTTTGGATTGCTTGAAACGTGAACGAGATATTGCTATTAAAAAGTCATGTAGTGGCGGGAAAAGGGCATTCAGGTTGACTGCCCGCCTAAAGATGACGACAAAAGTATAACTTTAGTGAAAACAGCGTAAATCCGGTTTACAATAGGTTCTCTCGCGGCGCACTTTCGTGAGAACACCGACAACGAGCGACGAAGCCGCGCGAGAAAATCCTGATAAGAGACATAAGAGGCGTATCTTTTATATAAGGGAGATGAGAGCCCGAGAAAACCGTGATTAGACATAAGAGGCGTGTACTTTTATATGAGTGAGATGAGAACGCGAGAAAACCGTGATAAGAGACATAAGAGGCGTTTACTTTTATACTAGAAGTAATCACAGATTAAAGTGCGTCTCCTTAGGTACCTCGTTGTGACATGGCATTCGCGTTTCAGGCATGTTTCTGGTTCTTTCTTAATTTAGGGCCGGCTTGTAGTTGTGGAACGTTGTACGTTGTCGAACGAGTTGTCAGAGCACGAGGCAGCAAAAAAAGTGCGCACGCAGGTCAAAACACGCGCTAAGCATGCTGGATACTATTGTGACGTTTCAAGATGGCGCAGATTTGGTACCGACACTTTTCTCGATTCGTTCCGCCTAGCCGACAAGATTAGGAAGCGTCTCCTTCGTCCACGCAATGAGTGAGATGAGAGCGCGAGAAAACCGTGATAAGAGACATATCGCGCCTTTGCGAGCGAGCCAGCAAAAACAAAACGACCGTTTTGCAGTCTACCTTGTAGGGTGTTAAGCCAGAAAACAATATGCTGACAGGAACAAAAGAATTGGTGCCTCTTGGGGGTAAAATTAATTTGAGTCATTACAACAAAACAGGTTTCGATCTAGTTCCTTTTAGAGGTTCCTTTCAAAATATTCCGATGATAACCCCCGTCAATTTGATACGGGAGCCGATTACATCAACCGTACATAAATAAATAACATCACGGTCGTTTTTGTCGTCAAACCCTTTGCCCGGCTCCGGCTTCATTTTAATTACTTGTCATATGAGAAAAAGCGTTGAATTGTCTACTCTTTCCTGCAGTCAAAAAGCGTTAAGTTGATTTTATGCGCTGAATTTTAAGCGTCTTTCGGCAAACAAACTATCCAATCGACAGCAAAACGATTTGCACAACTTGAGCCATTCTCAGAATCGCCGGAGTCTGAGCACGAGAACGTGAAACGATCAAAAAAGCACGCGCTTGATAGAGGTAGTACAACAGACATGGCTGTCTGATATGGGATAACATGAGTGATTATATCTCTTTCGCGAGCATGGTGACATATAGCTTTTGATTAACGATTTCCAAACATTACATGATAGGGAACTGACGCGGTGTTCTAGTGGTAAGCGCGTTGGACTTAAGATTTGAAGGTCTGTGTTTCGAGGCCTGATTAGGGCCGTCGTGTTGTTTTCTTAGACAAGAAACTTTACTCCACATTGTCTCTTTCCAGCTACTGTTGTAGGTGTATAAATGGGTACCGGCGACAAAATGCTGGGAGCAACCCTGCAATGAACTAGCATCCTATCCAAGGGGGGAAGGGGGTGTGGGCGGAGGGGGGTATGGGGGGTGGGGGGTAGCAATATTCTTAGTTTCTTCCTGCTCCAGAAACATGGTTGAGGACCGGCCGAATGGGCTTCCTGTGACTCGTGTGCGACCAGCCGAGTGGACGCGGACGTTTGCGCTCGTATTTGCAGACCTGAAAGCGGGTATGGCTCAGAGAAAGAGATACCTGTCAATCTTAAGAGTTTTCAGAGTTCAATGCATAAAAAAATCGCTTTTGACGCAGGGCTAACACAAAGTTCCTCTTCGAAGGTGTTAACCGATCACACCATAACGCGGCCGGCATAAAGCTGTTTTCATTTGAGGGTCGAAAGCTATTTGGCGATTGCTTTGGTTTTATATTGCCACGCTTTGTGATTGGCTGAATAATCTCGGGCCACTTTCCCAACCAATCAGAACCAAAACCAATACCAATATCGCGAGTTGTTCGCTCGCGTTTTCCCGCGCTTGGTGTCGGTAACAGGTATTTGTGTCGAGTTCTGATTGGTTCGTTGCAATGTCTGAGTGTTTTGATTGGCCGGAGTTATTGCTGTGACACTCAAGTGAAAACCGCTCTATCTGAATCTTAGATGTAATTGAAAAGTTTTGAAGGCTTAATTTCTCAACTTGATAAGAAAGTATTGAAACTGTCCCATATGAAATTGGAAGCTGAAAACGTTGAGATCAAGAATTAAATGCGATTCTAACCAACCTAAGTGGCTGTGTCTTCCGTGGTTTTCTGGGGTGAAGGGGTGCTTATTGACAACATGAAGCTCAAGAGGGGGGGGGGGGGGGGGGGGGGGGGGGGGCTTAATAGAGCGTTTCCGGAAATGTAACCTGAACACACAATAAGCACAAAGTTGATATTTAATAACAGAAGTTTTATTCCAAGGAAACACAAAAGATTACAAATTCAGACATCAGTTTCACAACATTACGGCACACATTACTTAAAATAATGTGCACAAAGCTTAACACTACTGATATCTGGACAAAAATTGAAGCTTAATATAGATTCTAATTTAACTACATTTTTACATTAATGCTAAAACTGGTGCAAGAAATAGAGAAAGCATGGAACGGTTATAAAATTCATGAAGGAGGTGATGAAGTACAATGGAACAAAAATAGAGACAAGGCTTTGCACCAAATATGTACAAACATGGCTTTCTTTAACAGTTTGAAATTGGGATAATAAATGAAAGCATGTTTTGTGTTAAACATTAATCTTGACTCTACATTATTAATGACTTCAGTTACAAAGAAAGCATTTTGTGCACAAAAAACGTTGGATTGATAAAAAGGACAGTTCTCTACATTGTAGACCATCTTGTATACATGTATGCGGGTTTATACTAGAAATCCTATTTGCAAATCTCTACTCAAAAGAACACTTGACTGCAATAGGCTCAGCTGCAGTACATGTAACTTTATGGTTACTGCATTGTACATTGTAACTTTTAAAATGTCCCTCAGTCCTCTTCAACTTCATCCTCCACTTCAAGATCTTGTTCTCCATCGACATCACCATTTTCATCATCTCCGTTGACTGCCTCTGGACTTCCTTCCCTTTCATCGCCATCAGCATCTCCATCAGCATCCTCCTCTTGTTCCTCCTTCTCCGGACTCTTGGATGGTGACTCCTTCTCTTCTTCCTCCGCAGACTTGGATCTTGATCTCTCTTTCTCTTTGGACTGCGAGCGTGACTTGGACTTGCGTGACTTGGAGGGTGACCGTGAACGAGATGAAGAATGGTGGCGCTTCTTTGGTGATTTGGAACGAGACTTGGAGTGGCTACGGGAACGAGAGTGGCTTCTGTCATGAAAAGAGGACAAAAGTTTCATGGTTGAGTACTATGATTTATATCAAAATGTGAACCCATCGTCCATGGACAACGGAAATCTTAGCCTACGAATACAGCCGCCCTTCATCAGCCCCAGCCAAGAGCGGCCATACATGTATTTGCAGGCTAGGAAAATCTGGCCTTCTTTAACGGCTGTGGTCTTCAGGAAAAATAATGAACCTAACCTCCAAAGTTCAGGAACAATACCCAAACTCATTGCAGTGGCCTAAATCAAGCCAAGTATGGACCATGATTGACAATTCAGTACAACAATGAATGTACATTAGAGTAGGTCACAAATACAGTGCAAAGCCAATGTTTTGACCTGAGATTACTGTGTAAAACAAAACCTGTTTCTATTTAAAGACCAGGATAACATAAATACCTTTTTCTGCGCTTTGGGGATCGAGACCTGCTACGGCTACGTGAGCGACGCGAGGAGGATTTTACCTTTTCCTATGTGAAAAAGAACATAATAAAAAAAACAACAGTTATTACTTTTTGTCTTTATTCCAAATACTCCCGGTGAACTATGAAAAACCAAGAAAAGGCAACAAATTATGAGTTCTTGGTAATGAACAACATTCCCTCTTTTTCTAATGTATTCTTCAGGTATTACATGTACATAGTCACCAAGGGTAATTCCGTGACCACAACTTCTGGAGGCCAACTCCGACCGTTCTTTACAATGGCTTGATGAGAAACCCTATCAACAGCTGGTATTGGGTGAAATTTCATACAGGTGGGGGAAATGTACTCACGGCACTGAAATTAATCATATTTAATAAAAATTATTAATAACATGTAAAAGCTCTTACTATTTTAAGACGGATGCGTTTGCCATTTAATTCTGAATCATCAAGTTTCTTCAAAGCAGCCTTCATGTCCTCTTTGGTAGCAAACTCAACAACTCTAGAGAATAAAGATGAATCACTATTAACTTTTAAGGGCTTTGTTGCATTCTTTTATTAACACTTTCAAAAGCCATGATGTACACTGTAACTTAAAAACAGTGGTCTAGGTTTGTTTGAAATTACTCCAAATTATCTGCTGCAGATGGCCATGATAGAAATGGAATGTAACTCAACAATGTTGAGTCAATTTTAATGTACTATATATTACTATATAATATTTATTAATTTGTATTGACAGTTGTCAATATAAAAATTTTAAACTGTGCATTACAATAAATTATTTGTCCAAAATACATATATCTAATAACTACTTGCAGCGGTTACCGTTAACACACGACCCATCACACTTTATTCCAGATGGTGAAACTTGAGTTTGGTGGACGTCAATCAAATGAAAGCCATTAACATTGTTTTTAAAATTCCGAATGGATTTCGAACAATTTTACCAAAACGAAATAGTAAAAATTTAAAACAACCAAATTCAAAGTCAATTACAGTTTTAAAGGGAAGGTTTTATTCAACATGATAAAAAACTGGCGATGCGTGCAGTGGCAGCTTTATGATTGTGATCAGCCTACTGTACATCATGCATCACTGAGTTGCAAATTATCACGTGTAGTGAAATTTAAAATTTCATTCTAAAAATACAGTTTCTGCAAACGGCAGCTTTTCTTTTTGTTTATACTGGCTTGGAAATGAATTTTGATTAAGTTTTACCTTCTCTTAGAGGGTAAAATAGACGATCTTTTTGCTCTGTTTGCTTGAAATCCTGTCAGAATCCAAAATAATTTTACAGTCAAACCGGATTTTCCCTTGCGCGCGACTTTGCAACTTTGCCACGCAATGTTGGTAATTTGATCATCAGGTTGCTCAAGCAAGTTGCAAATGCTTTGGGAAGATTCCCCGCCAAATTCCTTGCCGTAGTTCCTCGTGTCATGTTTTCTGAAGGTTCTCTTGTGTTAATGATTCTTCCAGACGAACGGAAAGTTTCTTCCAAGTGAACTGTAAATCTTTCTTCAAAATATCACTGACCGTTGAGCGAGCAGGAAGATTTGCTGCTGTACAAACGCCATTTTCAATAAGGGCTTGCTGAATTTCCGAAGTAAATGTACTTGGTTTAAATGTCTTGCAATATTCAACAAATTCTACAACAAGTGAAATAGAAACTGACCGTCCTTTTCCGCCAGGTTTACCTGGAACCGCGGAGCCAATTTGCAGAAATCGATGGACTATATTTGAAACAGTTTAATGCGAAAGACGTAATCTTGTGCGCGCTTATTTTCTGTTGTTTATAACCAGATGACCATAAAGCAATCACTTGCTCTCTCTTGGGCAGCAATATCATGTCGCTTCGATGTAAAAATGAAGAAGCCATGAAATCCACCCAGAAAAGTCAACTTGTCGAATCTTCTGCGAAAACAAATAAAAGCAACTCTGCCGAACGAACTTCCCGAAACGTTTGCAACTTGCTCGAGCAACTTGATGATCAAATTACCAACATTGCGTGACAAAGTTGCAAAGTCGCGCGCAAGGGAACATCCGGTTTGACTGTAACGACTTTTCTTTGATTGAAGTCCACTAAAACTCAACTTTATCTGCCGCTTTTGAAGGCGGTGGGTCGCGTGTTAGTGGTAACCACTGTAAAAAGTTTGCAATAAATACTTACCCTTCCCCCTGCCTTCTTTTATGAGCATCTGCAAAAGTGACTTCCCCTGCTTTAGAAATGTACTCCTTCAAATCCTGAAACAATACCTCAAGTTCACTTTCATGACAAAAGAAGCAACACATAACAACACTGCAAATACAACATGGCCTAAATGTTAATTACACCCAAGATAAAAGACTGGTATTTCTTTTTTAAGAAAACAGGAGCTGCATCAGTGAAAACTGCTAGTTTCATGCCTGTCAATGAAAGTTTACACGAAAGAACTGCATGAAAACTTTTGGACAATTTCAAACTAGCATCTGAAACACTCTTGATGTAATGATCGATCCCTATGTAAGCCTAGAATAACACAGCTGTATCAACAAACGCTGAAGAAATTTCAATGTATCTGCAAAACACGTTCTTGAGCTTCCATCAATCGACTTCTTGAAACCATGATACTTACCTGTCCGATTGTCTTTTGCATCAATTTTAGAGAATCAAACGTTACAAATCAGAAACGGAATGTGGCTGATGAGCGCTGATGGCCAACTGTAAGAATTAGCTCAGGAATAGCTGACACTGGTGAGAAAGACCTCACTGGTTGGATGGAGGACAATAGCACTAACTTAAGCCCTGAAAGACTGTCTGTTTGTTGTGGCAAGGGTACTCGGAATGGAAAATTAACATGGCATGGTGCTCAAACGTCTTGGCACTTGCTGCTACGGTTGGTTGGGTAGCAAAGGTTAGGTCAGATAGCGTACTCCTGGATGAGGCTCAAAATGGTGTCCGTCTGTCTGCCTGTCTGTCTGAACGACCGACTGAACGACTGACTAGGAGTAGGGCAGGCGGACTGGCTAGGACATGGCATAGCTAGCTTTGGATATCTACAGATCAATCAAGAGGTGGTGATCATAAGTTATTTTTGAAAAACTATGATAACCAATTGAACTTCAATTTTTTCATAAATTCTCAAACAAACTAAATGAAAAAATACAATTCCCAATTATAAAATATAATTATTGTACTCTGTATCAAAACAGGATGGAATTTGGATAAAGTAATTAAGATTTCAAACCACCTTGGAACTAACAAAAGAGAATCTCTTCATAATGAGCAGTTGTCTCATGTCCTATCCCTAGAAATTGTGTGGGGGAAATTTCAGTTAGGTATTGCAGGGATGTAGCTAAGAGCTGGTTACCGGCTAATATCACCAGCTGAAAGAGAACTTATCACCGGCTGAAATGTCACAAGAAAACAAAGACTTGTGGTGATTTTAAAGGTACACAAGCGAGAAAAACCGACTGGGCTTGTTATGAGCCTGTTACAGGTATGTTTTTTCTTAGCTACACCCCTGGTATTGCAAAACATAAAATCAGCTTAAACTAATGCACACCTGCCAATTGATGCGCGAAGAGAGATTTTCCACAGCCAGCCTGTGTTCTGTCCTCAGCGGTGGTGTGCGGCCTCTTCTCTGTGGCCTGTTGCTGTTTAAGAGCAGTATTTAAACTTAGTTACATGAACTTAACATAATAGTATTCTACATGTACATGCCAGTATCTGTAATCATTTAGGTCAGTTTTCATTTCATTGTCAAAGGTTATTTTGCTATTACTTTGTGATTGGCTAAAACTTCTCGTGTCACTTTTTAATTCAATAAGAAGTATAACAAAAAATTATTGTGAGTTGCGTGCACACATTTTCCCACGCTCGGTGATGGCGATATGTATTGGTTCATTGAATTGTCTCCCTCTGTTTTGATTTGCCTGAGTAAAAATTGCTTTGGTTTTCTTTTGAAAACAGCTCTATTAAACTTTTTCATCCAAGGTGTTTCATTAAGAGTACTGCAGAGTTTCAAAAGCTGCCCCCGTTACTTTTGGATTTGTGTGGCTGTTATATTCGGGACCACTACTTTTGGAAACCTACGGTAGTACCACAAACTCCACAAAACAGCGATTTTTAACAATACATGTTCATTATATTGACCAAAATTTGCTCTAATATCAACAAATCTTCATTAAGAGAGCTGATGTCAATTAAAATGAATTTTTTCCCAAATAAATCATTATTTCAAAAAAAAAAAAGAAAGAAAAGAAATAAGAAAAGTAGTTACAAGCATTTTATCCAAAGTTACCTTGGAGCATTCCTGTAACCATAGTCTGATGATCTGGATGGATTTCTTGCATGTTCAACCAAAACTCTAAAAAAAGAGGAAGTTTACACGAGATATTTTTCCCCTGCAACTTGCAATGCAATGCTGAGCTCAAGGAAGCACTTGAAATGGAAAAGAAAAGGCAGAAGATAACTTAGGTGCGATCGTGGTGTGCAAACAGGAAGAAGTAGAAGATTGTCTTCTGCAACTCGCAATGCAATTTTTCCTTGCGAGAAAGTTGCAGAGAGGGTGTTACATGCACAATTTCATTCTTAACTTGTCAGGGTTGCATTGCAAATTGCAGAATAAACTGCTTTGTGTAACAGTGCCTTTATAGTAAGCGTGCAGAAAGAAGCTGATTTATAAGGACAGAAGGATTTTATCATTGTAGGGGAATAGTAATTAAATGAAAGGAAAATTCTTTTTGTTTGAGTGACACCAAAGCTTTTTAAAAGCTTGTGTGTTAAGGGTAACTGTCTTATGGCATATTTAAGCTTATATTGTAGGCTAAAAACTAAGACTATATTATCAATCAAATCATTTATACGGCGTAGTTTCTCTGTATTGAGACTTGTATAGTAACCTATTTAAGTTTACCTATATTTACACTTTTGCCGTTATTATATCGATACAAGCGGCTTTATTTTGTTTAATACAATAAAACTCAGCGTACTTTACTACAACAAGGTGTAACCGGTGTAACAAAATATGATAAATTTATCGGTCAATGACTACATACTCGTGATCAAATCAGTTTCTTACCTCTCTCCTAAAAGTTCTCTTCCATTTAAGTCATAAACACAATCATCTGCGTCTCTTGAGTCATCGAATTCCTTGGTAACGTAAAAAGAAGGTACAAATTAACAAAACTAATATTGCATCAAAGCCTATTACAGTCCACTGTAGAAAGTTTCGCAATGCATGCGTCGATCTCTTCGCGATTCAACTTAAGCTTACCACAAAACCGTATCCAAGTTTGATGCTAATTTCGCGCACTCTGCCAAACCCTCGGACGAACCGCTCTAAATCTCTTTCTCTTGTGTCTCTTGGAAGCCTACCAAAGTAAACTCGTGTGCCACCACGAGACATATTCGGCGTTTTAAAATTTCGTGAAAGGATAAAAAAGACGCCACAAGAACAAAATGGCGTTTCACGAGGGAGCACGGATTTAAGAACGCTGATGTCCCGGATGAATACGTTGGTGCTACTATTGTCTTGTACGGGCTCTTAGATGTTCATTGAAAACGTCCCTTTGATTTCCTATCATCCGGGACTAAAGCACCGCAAATGATCCCAGACCCGGACCGCAATGGACCGCAAATGATTCCCGACATAGACTGCAAAACAGTCGTTTTTCCCGCTGGCTCGCTCGCAAAGGCGCGAAGCGCCAAAAGCGTCTGAAGCGTGGATACCCGCGCGCGAAGCACGCGAGCATCACTAGCGTCTCCATTCTCGTCCCCAGAGCCGCTTGACCCTCTTAACCGCCGGAGCCTGAGTACGAGGGTCACCCTTGACCCTCGTACTCAGGCTCCGGCGGTTAAGAGGGTCAAGCGGCTCTGGGGACGAGAATGTAGCGTCTCTCCCCAGTCCCACTATCCATATTCACACTCGTTCCAGACCTTTCGTTCAAAGACCGCGCGCATTCGTATGACCAACGCAAAAAAAACGACTGTTTTGCAGTCTATTCCCGACCGCAAATGATCCCCGACGTGGACCGCAAATGATCCCCGACGTGGACCGCAAGTGATCCCGCTATAATGTCAAAGGCTGCGGGCCAGGCCTAGAGCCAACTCGTGAATATGGAACGCTCTTTTTATACTCACTGAGTGGATGGCGGACCGGGAGTCATTTGTAAAAGTTCAAATAAAGCAATTTTTTTTTTCGAAAACGATAAAAATAATTACGTAATTTAACCCCAAGCTGCGATGTGATTTTAAATAAACTATCTATATTACACGGTGACTACAATCTGTCTCGCGCTCTTGTAACATGCCTCTTATGCCTCTTACTGATCTTTTTGCCGTGAAAAAAGCCGGCCCCGTCTTCTGTTAAAAGCGTGCGGCGTGAGAACTTCTAGTCTGGTCCCCACGGCAATTCTTTGACTGCTCTGTAAAATAACAAAAAGCTTCCTACGCTTATTTGTAAACTGTATACGCTTATTGACCTTATTTGTAAACTGCAAATGGAATTAAAATAGCAAGTTAATATCTAGCATTTTAAACATATTCTATTCTATTCTATATTTATACTTGCCATGGGTTGCCCATCGCGCCAAGGTAAATAAATAAATAATAATCAAATAAATAGGGTGAAAGAAAACATGATTTTCGCGGATCTCGGTTTTTCACTTATTTTACTTGTAGATAACAACAAAGAAATATAATGTCTTGTTTATTTTACTTAAAATTTTCTGTGCTCTCGTGTCACTAACGAGTCTTCGTTTTAAATTCAAGCTACGGTAAGGTGTGATTTCGTATACCATCGGGCAAAGCACGTCAGTAAAATAATAGTACTAAATGAGATTTCTCGATCTAAATAAATGGAGTCTTACTTAGCCAAAAAGTAAAAAAAGTAAAAACTGAACGCACTTGACTTAGCATCTCATTAAACTCGGCAAATTGAAAGGATTCAAGTAAGACTTATGGTTCTGCAAAACCATCCTTATCGAAACTTAAGTCGACTTATCGTGCCGAGGGGCGGATCACCATGCTGAATCAAGCCAATTCGCAAACATCGTGGCATCGCTGTTTTTGACTGTTTGGTGACCTTTGGTTATAAAGAGATCGAGCTTATCATTCAAATGCAGTTTAAAAAGAGTGAAAACGTCAAGCAAAACTGCATTTGAATGAAAAGCTCGATCTCTTTACTGCCGAGAAGTTAGTCAGAGATAATTGCAGGGAGTAATAATTGAAGTCTGAGGAAACTTTCTGTGGTAATTTAATGATAATTTGTGAGACCTATGGAATGTTTTGACCGGTTATATTTCAAACACGAAAAACACGTGTTAAAAATGTTTCAGCGATTTATCATACCAAAAAATTGCCCCCTGAAAGGAGACATTTGCTCCGGGCGTGCGCATTACTAAAATGAAGTATTGCCCATGAGTAGTGAAGTTTTAAAATTAGAATTTGTAGTTAATAATTAATAGACGGATACCAAGTTAGTCCACTAGCAACCTGGGGTGCTCTTGCGTGGGTATCGACTGTCTGTTGGTGTTCCAAAAATCATTTTCTTTCACCTATCCCTTCTTAAAACCTCTTAAAATTTCATTTAAATTCTGGTTTACCCCCGCCTTAAAACTTTCTTGCGACGGCAGTAACACACGTGTGATTGGTGTATATATTTGCGGGAAAAATGTGAGCCAACACGTTATAATCTGTCAATTTTTTTTTATTTACATTTACCCTTGTATAAAGACCTAAGTAAGAGCTAAGTAAGAAAATCGTGCTTTGAGGATTAAAAATCCAAGCCTTTACGGTCACTTGAGTATAAACAATAACCGCCATTTGGCGAGAAAATATGCACGGATATTTGTCCCGCGATATTATCTGCTTAGAGAAGCGACCAGTTTTCCATAAGCGAAGCTAAACTGTGAGCTTCGAGTAACAGATAATGTCCAAGAACAATATCCGTACTTATTTTGGAGCCAAATGGAGGTTATTGTGTTTATTATCCTTCAAATATTTTTTCACAAGGCCTCTCTGCGTAATTCTGTTGGCGTTCAAAAATATTTCTAGTTTGCTCAAAACAATAAGTTCTATTCAATTTAGCAATACGAAAACTGAACGTGCGAAAGTAAAACGAAAATTTTGACTAAACTGGGGAATATCACTTGGGGAATATCATAGGATATTGTTTTGGCTTCGTCACGTGATGTGTTTAGACCAATCGCACGCGAGAAAAATATTTGATGGATTATTAACACGTATATATTTAAGTATGGCTCTAGTTATGTTCAAATTTGTTTAAGTTTGTTTAATAAAAACAGGACCTCGAACACACGCACATACATCTGCTGTTCGATTAACTAAAGATCGGATAACGTTTATAAAAAAACATTTTCAACCGACCCATGGCACACAAAGCGCGCATGTACTATAAGTTTAAGATCAGATCGGAGGACACGGGCACGACGAGCACGCGCGAGAGGGAAGAAGCAGCGCCTGCTGTAAAGCTGATCTACTCTTTTCCTTTCCCCCTCTTCCCTTTCACGCTAGCTCCTCTTGCGCGCTTACTAAAAATTGCGCACGCCACCTGCTACGCGCGCAAGCTATGAGAAAGAGGAGAATTTAGTTTTATCGACTGAGTCGATAAGGTAAATTGACCACCGTAAAAAGATTCAAATAGCTGACGTTTCGAGCGCTAGCCCTTCGGGTTTCGGGCTAGCGCTCGAAACGTCAGCTATTTGAATCTTTTTACGGTGGTCAATTTACCTTATCGACTCAGTCGATAAAACTAAATTCTCGTGTTTCACCCTCCCACCGACGCAGCACCACAGTTTCTCTAGAGCGCGTTTCGAGCGCTAGCCCTTCGGGTTTCGGGATAGCGTTCGAAACGTCAGCTATTTGAATCTTTTTACGGTGGTCAATTTACCTTATCGACTCAGTCGATAAAACTAAATTCTCGTGTTTCACCCTCCCACCGACGCAGCACCACAGTTTCTCTAGAGCGCGTTTCGAGCGCTAGCCCTTCGGGTTTCGGGCTAGCGCTCGAAACGTCAGCTATTTGAATCTTTTTACGGTGGTCAATTTACCTTATCGACTCAGTCGATAAAACTAAATTCTCGTGTTTCACCCTCCCACCGACGCAGCACCACAGTTTCTCTAGAAACTAATTCCATTCATTTATGAGAAAGAGGGCCTAGTGGAATTGAGGGAGGGAGGGATCTTACAATTTAAAAAAACATTAACGGGATGGGCGTTAGGCGGGGTTGTCAAGCCGGCATGCACGTTGGGTCTGGCCTGTTTGTATTGCGAATGCTGATTTGTTCTCATTATCTTCTATGATAAAACGTATTAACCGCGAAAGCGCAAAATATGAATCTAAAAAACCCTGCATGAATATCCGACCACCTTGTTAATTAGGATCTTCCCATTTATTACTGAATACAACTCAGCAGCTGCAAAATCTTACCTCAGAGTTTAGGTGAAGAAAACCATACTGTCTTGTCCCTTTTTAGTCCTAAAAGGGGTCTAAAACGTTTTATCTCCAGTAGAAAAATTAGAGTTTGATTTAATGCCTAATTCCCAGAACTTGATTATTTTAGGTCCAAACGTTTACACGATAGATCAAGTATTCCAATTTATACATCATTTCCGGAGTAATTTTGTGAAAAATACTTGGGTAATCTGAGCAGCATTCGAGTCCCTCTTTATAGAAACGCGGATACCACCTTGGTGAACGGCCGGGTATCAGATGCTCTTCAAGAGGAAGAGGCATGATTTGTTCTCTACCGCTTGAATCTCTGGTGTTGTCGGCGGCGTGCACACCCTGTGCTCTGAGACATATTCCTACTGCTACGTCTTCGAACTTGTGGTGTTGTGGGCAGCTTGGTTCCGCCAGTGCTTTCTTAAACCTTCGAAGCGTTTCACGACTAAAAATATAGCCGGCACCACTGTTGTATTCACCATCATGAATCCACCTTCTTCCAAGATAATGAGGATCCGAGGTGTTCAACATGGACAGCATATGGCGGAGATTTTCAATTATGACGTAAGTGTCGTCGTCCGCTTTTAAGAACCAATCAGCATCGTTAAGATGGTGCTGGAAAATGTAATCTAAAGATGCGCGGGTTTTGTCAAACAGCTTATAAGTCCCTTCTTCAACGTTAAGCCCGATTGCAGGGAAGCTGGGATCCGCTTTCGAACTGAAAAACAGAAGGATATCGCAGCGTTTTCCCCACGTATCTTTCGCTGATTTTGCTCTTTTAGGCATGTTGGTTGGATTTGTCATTATCCAGCACAAGATTCGCGGACTTTTAGGTTGCTCTTGAGTGGTCCTATTCTGCTTGAGAAGATTCTCTGCATGATCCTTGTATTTGCTACTGTTCTTTTGAATATCAGTATTTTTATTGTAGCCTTGTTCGACATATTCATGCGCATACTGCAGGTAATTGCCATGTTCAAGTATGAACATTGTGACTACGCCCAATACTAGTCCCCAGGCGAAGGTGGAAAGCATTGAGAAAGTGGGTACGTGCGCCATGTTCTTTGATAGTTTACTGAGTGTGACCTCCCCTGTTGAAAACCACTGAAAATAAAGCAAGAAAAACAAATGTATTATTGTCAAGAAAAAAGGAGTTGAGTGCATGTGACTCTAACTAACAAAGATAGCCTGCGTTTTAGGCGCTTGAAAGGGGAGGGAAGGGATAATTGGCCGCGCGCGAAGCGCGTGCAAAAAGCGCGGAGCGCGAAGGGAGGGGGAAGATAGTAATACATTTTCACTGGGATCCCCGGAAACAATGCCCGGGCTGTGATAAGATATGGGGAGAATCAGCCTGTCGGCGGTTACTCCCCTAATAACTCTAGTAGGGGACGGTTAAATGACGATCATGTATCCTCCTCCCATAACTCAGAAAATCCTCCCTCCTTGTGGTGGACTTGCCGCAAACTCAAACAAAACGGACTTTGAGAAAGTCTATCCTTGCGGTTGTACTGATTTTATGGAAGGGAGCCTTACAATAAGAAAAAGGACGCAAAAATAGTCACCACGCTGTATGCCAAATTTGGACTGAGCACTAACGGCTACCACCGCTACAGGGGCACAAGGAAGTAAAGGGTAACAGTTACGAATTGTTGAAAACCAACCATAGCAAAAATATATACCCCAAGAAGGTTAGAAAAATTGTAAAGCAACAAGAAAAAAGCAACAGCTCTAGTTTAGGATTACGTTGTAGAATCTTTTCCCACTCCTCGACATCGAAAGTCTGTGAATGTCTACCTCCAAAAAAAAAAGTCTGGGTTTCTAAAAAATACGTGTTAGCCACGTCCGTAACCAATAACTTGGAAACCTAATGTAATGAGGGCACCGGGGCCGCCGCGCTTTGGAGTTAACCCTTTCAGAACACCAGCAAACAGAAAAACGTAGGCGCACAGCCTCATTCCAAGCACTGAAGACAAAACATAGCTTAACATTGACACAAACACCACTAACAGATGGGTATAACCCCAAAGCGAAGCAACCCCGAAATACCCCGTCCAGCGACAGAGCAAAGAAGGATATTAGACAGTCCCTTTGAGGAAGCTTCGCTGTCCACTAAGATCGGGCCTGGAAGTGCCCTGCCTAATTACATAAATGTAGGCTTTTCCTCGCGAGGGTTTAATTCGCACTTTACATAAAACTCGCTGTGTATAGCTAAGAAAACAAGCAGAGAAAGAAACTAGCTGCTTGCTGCAGATGAGCCCGCTAGAGCAAATAGAACAGAATCGATAACCAACCATACCGAAATCAATCGTTGAATTCGGCGAAGCAACCTTGCTATATAACCAAATAGAAAAACTCGAGGATGAGACCAAATCAAGATATAGTTGTCATAAAAAGCATAATTGCTAAGACATACTGACTTTCTATAACACAGAAATAGGCGCATTATGACCGCAATGTAATGAATTCGGCGAGATAAATTACTCCTTGTTACAAACAAGTTCGGCGAAATAACCTCACCACCAACTCGGCTATATTAAACTCTTTGTATCCAATAAATTCAGCAAGAAGCTAGCAAGACAAACGCGCTTAACAATTTACTTTTCGGCGAAATAAGCCCGCAGCAACAAACACACGAGCAAGACAAATTTAACCCTGCTACATACATACAACAGCAAGAAAATGCGGCTCGACAAACTCACTGTAACAAAGAAATTTGCCACAACAACAAAGTTGCAGCAAAGTAATTTAACAAGACAAACTTGACAACAACAAAATTCGGTGAGACAAACTCGCGCGTTGCAATATTGTTTTGTATAGTCCTTTATTCACTGTTTACTGTCTCGTACCAGTATGCAGCTGTAAAAGTGACCTACAAAAATTTAAAATACCGATCGCGAATTATGTAAACAAAAATAAATTGCACACTTATTCTTCGATGCGTTCGAGTAATTAACAGAATTACATCAAAAAATCGTCCATTTTATGGAAATGGAACCTCTACCCAAATCCTTGGATAGCTTCACATTTTGTTTGCGTATGACATGTTAGAGAAAAGGCACTGTATTTCTTTGAGAAGAGTAGTTTACAAGTGGCTTGATAGCTGGCCGAACATCGCCGAGCATAAAGCTGCGTACACGGACAAAATCGGCGTCCGCTTCTTTTCTTAATCCTCTCCATTTAAAAAAAAATACATATAGGTCACAACCGTGTAGTTACCCGTCCAAAATACTTTAATGTACTTTCGATGAGCAACGTGACGTGAGTGGTGAATAAATCGAGAAAGCGAAAAATAAGGAGAACGTTATATCTTACCGTGTATTAGTTACAACAGCGTTGGACCAAGGTGCTCCTTAAAAAAAATCTTCGGTTTGAGTAATTATTTGCCAGATTTCAGTTCACGAACAAAAGGAAGCTTCAAAGTACTCAATGACATCGCCTCGGCGCGGTAATCCTGGTCCTTGACTGGTCCAATATATTGACTGACACCGACTCTTCTGAGTGTGTTACCTAGACAGCTGGTTTCCTAACTTGGAACCAACACCACTGAACTGACGCCAACACACTGCCAACAGCTTCGTACGGTCACAGGTGCATGTAACAGAACAGACAAGCAATGGACGCCAAATTATCCTGTTTTGAGTCCTCGTGGGAATAAGTAGCCCTTCAACGCGAGCAGAATGCGACCCGCAAAGCCACCAACAAATTTAAATAACAATTGCACTAAATACAGTAGTATATAAAAAACGAGTACGAGGGTTTGATCGTGGTATCCAAATATCGAGAAACAAATGAAGGGAGATGTTTGGATGCCACGATCAAACCCGAAGCACGAGTTTTTTAGATTGCTTCTCAAACTGCGTATATTAATTATCACCTAAATCGTAACACTATTGTTATGTTCTTTTCATTGGTTGCATAATTTTGGACATCATTATCAGCTACCATTCATCTTTTGTCTCCTGGTTTCTTTGGGGAATTCAAAGTGTATGCTAAATTTATGGTAGTTTTGCTGCGTGGTTAGTCGGAACTTGATTATGGCAGAAAGTAATGAAGTTTACCGTTTTCGTATCCCAAATCAACCGTTTACAAGAATAAATGGTCTGCGAAAGTTTTCCGAGAATGGCAAATGAGTCGTGTGGTGCAAGTTCCTGTAATAGATTCTGGTGGCGTGTTTAAAGATTGGACTGTAACTTGCATAAAGTTGATACCGTTACAACAGATATCACAAGCGTGGATGGCTCAGTAAATTTGTGATGGAAGTAGCAAACAGCGAGGGGAAGAGATATCCAGCCAGAACAATTTATGATTTAATCTGTGGTTTGAATGTGTAGTTTTTCTTATTTGCATTTCATGGCATGCATGAATCTAGATATCCAATAGACACTTTTAATATAAAATACCACGATGCATCATTTTCCGCTAATGACGTCAAACATATTCTTTTGAATTCTCTTGTAATTCAAAAGAATACATTTGACATCAATAGCGGAATGTGATGCATTCTGGTATTTATTAAAAGGGTCTATAAAAACGCATATCCAGATCACTAGTGATCTGGATATGGGTTTTCATTGGGTATCTAGATTCATGCATATGATCAAATACTTTACGCGATTCTTGCGACCCTTGCGATCATATGGAAACCAAAACGTTGCGATCCTTGCGATCGTTGCGATTGCGATCGCAGAGATAGAAAAATTTCTATCTCTGCGATCACAATCGCAAGGATCGCAACGATCGCAAGGATCGCAATGTTTTGGTTTCCATATGATCGCAAGGATCGCACAACACTTTTTTTCTGCGATCGTTGCGATCGTTGCGATTATATGGAAACCAGGCTTAAGATCCTCATAATCAAAATTAGCCATGAAACAGATTTTCTTCAATTCTTGCATGTGAATTACACTTGGTCTAGTAACTTTAAAAACACATTTCGTTTGGTCTCGAAATGTTTTCTTCAGCAATTTACTGGGGGTCCCCTGGGGGACCAAATTTGATATTTTTTTAGCATGAAAAATGAAAAATTTACCTAACTTTGGCAACTTCTCATTATACTTAAAATTTGATGCAGAGCTAAATTCTACTGTTGTTTGACAGGTACAAGTCCAGTTATTATCAAAACATTATAAAAGTTTCCATATCATTGTTTCAAGTAGTTAAACATTAACTTTTATCAACCCACTTTCACAGCATAAAACAGGAAAAATGGGTTCACAAAAATTCATCTAAACCAAAAGTGGATCATCGTACAGCAATTTCCTTGCAGCTATAGAACAATAAAAACTTAATCTTAAATTGTGTGGCCAGTTGGTTTTAGAGGGGGACATTGGGGTTCGCGGTATCGCGGTATATATTTGTCTAGTTGGGTAAATCTTATTTTTATCTCCTGTAAGTTAATGTTTAACTTACAGGAGTATAATGTGGTCTAACATGCATTCTTTGTGCATTTTTGTTAGCAAAATTTTTGTTAGATACTATTAATAGACTTTTTAGTGAAATTGTGGGGACATTCTTGTTGCATTTTTGTTAGCACATTTTTGTTAGATGCTATCAATAAGAACACAAGAGTCGAGTGGGATATTTTTTGAAAGCTGTTTAGTGAGCGCACGATTGTGGCCTGACAAAGCCATATATTCATAGGTTGATTTAGTTAACTGAGATTTTAGAGAACGTTAGATGAGAGAGCAATTTATTTGGCCGTATTTTATCAAAAATTCAAGCTCTCGCTATTTCAATAATTTCAATACAGTGGTTTCTTGACTTGGCCTTAATCTAAAAAAATATGCGTGTTAAATTTCATATACACGCAGTTTTGAAAAATGCCTCGGTATATTTTTTTTTCGGTTAGGTAACCTTACTGTTTAATGTCTCTCGTGCATAGCAATGATTTTTAAGGCGTACGATTATGAATTCTATGTTTTTTGGGGAACATGTTGCTTGAAGCATGTAGGTAATTGTATCGAGCGTCAAAACGTGTTACGTAATCTTATCCTGACCTAATGTAGACTTTGGTCAGATATTTGGCACGCTGAAGCACGCTTGGCTAATATCCTTTATGATGTGTTTTAATGTTTGTCCAATCTGGATTGTCAAACTGTCAAACTAGTTGCTTCAGGACATTAATAATTATTTTGGTATTATTTATAGCACTACGTTCTAAAGAAGGGGAAAAGAGAGTTTGAGGTATGCATATACAAGGATGTTTTGTTGGTCGGGCTTAGCAAAGCAGCCCGACCTAAAAATTGGCCGTGTGTCCCTTTTTCCGGGGAGGGGGGGTAGTTTTATTGTAAGGTATATAGGTATGTGTGGCTGTGAAGGGTATGGTTTTGTATAGGGTAAGGGTTTTAGAGTCCCAGCGGCACATGCTCCCCACACATGCTCCCCAAAAAGTATAATTATAGAGTATCTCCCCCGGTTTTAAGTTTGGCGAGAAGTGGTTAGTAACCTGCGGACAAGTTTTTCTATTTCAAGTGTTTTTGAGATTAAGAATAGATGAATTAATTATAAGGCTGGCGCTTTCTCGAATGACTTCACATTTATATCGTGGTGTAGCGTTTATGGAAGTGTTGAAAAATCCATTTGAAGTCCACAGATCGGTTTAATTTTCCATACTGAGTTTGAAGTCAAAGACGGCTTCACATATTGACCACATTCACAGATAAAAATGACCACAAAGTGACGTCATATCACTTGTCATAACCGGAATTTCAAGGTCATAAAAGATAGCAAACTCTACCATTTGTGAAACCGGGCTTTAGCGTACATAAGAAATTAAGAATTCGAAGCATACATGTAGCCCCAATAATGTAACTGCTCCACAATCGAAGAATCCGTTGACTGTTTTACATTCTTCATTACTCGTGGCGTTACGCCAACGAGTTTTAAAATGCTCATTCTTCTGGACAAGAGATTAAAGATATGAAATATGATCCTAGGAAGTTAAGATATTATTCTAGAAAATTCTATTGACTCCCCTCTTATTGGTAAACATTCTGCACATAACACAGTTTTTCGGGCCCGAAGAGGTTTCGGGACTTTCCGGTGAGAAACGCACGCCTGGATTTTAAAACGAAATAGTAATCTATTTTGAATGTACTCAGTGCACAAGAACTCTTGGCGCTGAACAAATTCTGGATGTGCAAACGACAATTTAGTTTTAAAAAGTTTAAAAGTCGAAGATTCGTAGAAAGAGAGCAGCGAAATCGAAAGTGTATAAATACCTGTAAAAAGACTAAAGAGACGTACGCTAAAGGTAATTTTGTCTGCTATCTAAAGACATCCTTTTGTTTATTAACAAAGATCATTTTTACTGCAAAGCAACCTTTCTATTGTGACCCTTTATACTTGCCTTGTTACTTTTCACTTAAATCGAGTCGATTTAAACTTCCATGTTGATTGATATTTCATATACAGCTTAGCAATTGTATGATGGAAATTTTTAACGAATAATAAATAAACAAATAGCCTTTGTGCAACAAGAGGCAGGTGATCATTAAGATTCTTGACAAGAAAGACAATTTGTACGACAATATTTTCAATTATAATTCTTTAAATAATGGGGATACATTATTTACACAATTTAACAACATATACCGGGTGATTTTCTAAAATGGCAAAGTAGAGTATTGCTGGAGGACTAAATAGTATTGAATGCATCAAAACTTCAAATACAATACAAACAAATTCAAGCAAAGTAATTTATTTTCTTTAGCCATGTCAAGAGAAAATGAGGAAATAAGAAAACCCATGTTCTTTTGGTCATGTTCCAAACTCCCCCCTACCCCGCCGGGGTATTCATGCAGATGCGACTATCTTCTACCCGTTTCTTGAAGAAAACCGATATGACATAAATTTTTTTTGCCGTTTACCTCTGAACAAACTTAGGTCTTCACCGAAAAGTCCAAATAGTGCTTCACCCGGCTTTAATTAAGGCAGGGGCCTGGTTGTTCAAAGCAAGATTAAGCTAACCCAAGATTGGCGTCAATTTTGAATCCATCTGTATAACTAATCAATGAAGATTTAGTTGAAAACCTTTCACATGTGTCGTGTGGAGCAAAGGGATGTTTGCATCCGCCTTGGCAGTAAAGTGACGGGGTCGATGATCTTATGTGAGACCCTGCCTGGCTATGCCATGTTGATGAGTCCTAACCAGGACGAAACAGCTTTCCATCTGAGCATGGCTGCCACTGCCAGGGTGATATGACTGTGTCACTTGCTTTTTTCGTGTTTTTAAATAACACGCGAATTCTAAAGTTCAAAACCCAGCCTGCCAACAGTTTCGTTTTTTACTGCCACAAATATCATAGCGGACCGGTCTCAAGAAACAACGGCGCTTTGCGTAAAATGGTCCAAAAGTCATGTTGGTGGGTTGTGATTGGTGGATTTTGATCCATTTTGTCAGTTTATGTTTTCGGGGTCCAGTGCATTGGGAAGGTCCTCGTACTCAGACTCCGGCGGTTAAGAGGGCCAAGCGGCTCTGGGGACGAGAATGGGTCCAATGTTTATCGCCATAATTACGATTCAAGGCAGCGTAAACGTAAACCTTAGTTTGGCTTTGAACTTCAGAGTTCGCGTGTTACAGCCTCGTTCCCGGTCTTCCTCGGCGCGTTATAGAATGTGACGTCACCCATCGAGCTGATTGGAAGATTCATCTAAGATACCTTGGCAGCCTTGCGCTATCGCGCTCGGCCCCAAGCTTCAATGAGCAGCAGTCGCTCGGTAAGCGCGTTGTTGAGGCCTGGGAACGAGGCTGCAGTTAACAAACTTCCGGAAACGCCGTCTGTAGCAAAGTGTCTACGCGCACATGTGCAGCAGACGCAAAAATCTTCAGAAAAAAAATCTATATTTTGAGGAGGGTCTTCAAATCTGGGCACTCTACCCGGGTTATAAATGTCAGTCAAAAGTTCTGGCCAGCTTGAAGGGGCTCCGGGATTGCAACTGACGTATCTGATCGTCACCAGATTCCACGGTTTTTGACATTTGGTCCAAGATACGTTAGCCAGTAAGCGATATTAAATATCGCAAAGAGTAAAGGAAATGCAATCCGCGAATAACGTTCTAGAGATGTGGACTTGAAATGGATATAGTACGTTTTAGCTTCTTGGACGAGTGACTTGCGTCGTAACATGGACCTTTCATCGTTGTTATTTAACGACATAGGAAGGCGAACCGCTGTGCTGGTGCTTGAAACACTTTCATTTTCTATGCCTTCTGAGGCAGCTTGAGTTTTTAATGGCTCTGAAAATTTTACCAAGCTGCAAGGCTGCAATGGAAAAAACGAGACATTAGAGAGAAGGCATCGCGTTTACAGGCAAACAGCCTCTTGAATGCCGCACGTCCCCACGCTTCAACACGTAAAAGTTATTAGATATTAGTTCTTACCGTAATGATTCAATTTAGCGTCCTCCTGCTAATGGGCCTTTATCACGCGGCGGCCATATTGATTCCCAGGAGAATAAAATGCTTTGTTTTCCCCTGCTTAACCTCGTTCTCAACTTTTTCACTGCGAGGCTGCTTACAAAATGGCGGGGCGTGATAAAGGCCCATAAGCGCCCCCTTTCTAATAAGCACCCCTCCTCCTGAAGATGCTACGCCAACAAGCTATCTTATCGAAGAAAGTGACATTGAAGACATTGAGGTATTAAATAGGTATAATGTAAATTTTTTATTTTAGTTTTATTTTACAGGGCCACACTCATAACAGTTGTATAACTGAAGTGGCTATCCTGTTTAAATATTTGTTATCATTATTATTACTACTAATTATATGCTGACTATGCGAACCATTGTTACCGTTGTTCTGACTTTGTCAACCGTTCATCTGACTATGCTCACTATGCGAATCGTACAATCGTTTTCTGTTAGTGTTCATTTATAATTAAAGTGCTTTTCCATGCTCGCATGTCAATTTTTGTAAAAATAAAAGCGCCCCTCTCCAATAAGCGGCCTTCTTTGAGCTACCAAAAGTAAATAAGCGCCCGGGCGCTAAATCGAATCATTGCGGTAGTGGATATTGGTTTTCGGGCGCTCTGATTGGCTACCTTTTGTCCCATTTATCAGAAATAAAGTAATTGGATATCGACTGGTTTGGTATATACTAAAACAATTATTCACCTCAGTGTCGGCGAAGAGTGGTGGTACAGATATCCAGCAATATTCACCTCCACTTCAGTGAATAATTGTTGAATATTTTCATTGTCTCAATCAAGTGCATACCTCCTTCATAGCAGCTTCCTGGTATCTGTTAAGGGCGCAGTGTACAGCGGCATACTCCAGCAAGCTGGCAAAAACGAACACAAAGCACGTGATAATGTAGACATCGAGAGCAGTGGCATATGACACACTTGGGGTCGCTCCACCTCCATGGAGGAAGTTTCCCATGGCAAGAATGGTTATGACTCCAAGAGAGACGCGGGCGGGGGTGGAGTCCGGGTCGATCCAGAAGGAGATCCAGCTGAGAAGGACGACCAAGGTAACAGGAAGGTAGAACCCATACACGTAGAACATCAGGCGTCTTTTGAAGACGAACTTGGCTTCCGGCTCAGAGAAAACTCCTGAACAGAACAATTTATCAAAGGCTGCTATGAGCCAACTCGTAAATACCGAACGTCCGGACTCTCCTATCTTTTAGGCGTTTTGCTCCACCGACCCCCACCCCTTGCGTCTAACTCCCCACCCTCCTTTCCTTTCAACGCCGTCCCCATGGGTAAGGCAGGTGACCATTACATATCGCTCAATGCTAACAGCTGATCGATCAAGCGATCAAACAAACGAGTGAAATTCCATCCCATTGCTATAACTCGTTCATCGCTTCACGTATTCACGAGTTAAATTAAAGGCTCCTACGAACCAACTCGTGAATACGAAACAACTTTTGGACCCTCCTCTCTCTTACGCGTTTTGCTCCACAGACCCCCCTCCATCCCCCCCCCCCCCCCCCCCCCCCCCCCTCTGAAAAATGATTAAAATTGTACAAACATAACCGACAAACTGCAAGGCTGATCTGACTACGTAAAAAAGTAGACTTTGCGAGACACCAATACGACAGAAAACGGTAAAGCAGGTTAGCAACCGCGGACAGCTGTTTCGCTCTGTTGGAGCTCGTCAGCGCGGTGTACCTTGTAGCAAACCAAAAACGACTACACGAATGTAGTCGTAGATAGATTGCACAATGATCCGTTCACAATATCAAGTTCCGTACCTTGGAACCAACTTGTCACCCGCATCACGCGTGCCACATCACTTGTTGCGGGAACAAGCCGTCCCAAGATGTCACAATGGTGTCTCGCAAAGAAGAATGTACATGGCAAACCAATGTAAACATTCAAACGCATGGACAAAACCATGCTGAAAGAAAACACAGCATGCAACACTGCACTTCTATTAAAATTGTAACTGATAGCGGACATTCAAGGTGTCTCCACTGAGCAGTTTGGTAGATTGCCATAGATTAACAACGACACTAAAGACAAAGAAAGCGAAAATCCTTTTTAGCCAAGGTAGAAAAATTGCCCCAAGAGTCTGAATTAAACAAACCTGTGCTGTAGACTCCTTTGAGATTTTTGGTGGATACCTCACTCATATCGTACTGTGGAATCTCTAGGTCACTGGGGACGATTATTCCATCGCCATTTCTCCATCTTACTATCACATTATCTTCCGTTTGAGAATCTAATAAAGAAAGGAACAAGGCAATTACAAGATAAAAATGATGGAAACATTTTTGTAAAAAATGTTTCCCCGTAACATTACGTGGACTTCTCCCGTTAATAATATGTAGCGTCTAATTTGCACAAACCTTATTGAACAGACTAACTTACCATACCAAGTATTTGCTATAACAATGAGCTTACAATAACACGTAGTTAACTTACTACAACAATTAACTTACTATAAAAATTTAGTTACTCACAGCAACCAACATGAAAATAGCATGTCTGTTGATCCATCGGAAATTGTCGAAAGTTCATCTGACAAGCAAGCACGGTGGTGATTCTGTGAGAAAAATCGATGTTCAGTTGTGCCATTAAAATTTCTGCAATGTTGTTAAATGATGAGAAATGTATCCCCAACTTTTCGTTCACGACCTAGCCAGCACTCAGCTATATTTAGCTTCTTTAAAGAAATAATTTATCAGGGATGTAGTAAGAATTTGCGAAAGCAGATCCAATGTCATTTAGGGCTGTTCCTAGGCTCAGATAGACTTTGCGAGGCGCCAGCTTTCTGGGGGTTGGTTGTGAGGGCACGTTCCCTCCCCCCCCCCCCCCCGGCGGTGCATTTGGTGGATTTTGACCAAAACAATGCAAACAAATTGTAAAAAAAAAACATGTATGGCACGAATCTAAAGGCTCAGTTACCGACCCTCACCTCTCCTCGGTGCCAATTATTCTTGTCAGTCCAGCCCCTCTATTTCTATTCGATGTACCTACCTGGTGCTTACAAAAATGTTTCCATCAGGACTGATCCCGAAAAGAACATTTCTTGATGGAACCATATGAATTCGCGCTTCCTTGCTGTTCCGAAAATAAACATCAGGCTGCCAAACGTATTTGCTTAGTTCCGCGCCTAGGATCAATCTCTGGTCACGCGGTTTATCTGGAAATGGCTGATACGAAAGCCGCGGATCCTTCCATGTTTGTCTGAAGAACATATCCAGCGAGAATTCCTGTGACGAAGGAAACACTCTTGTGTGACAAGACAAGAGGGAATAGTTTAAAATATTTGGCCCAGCTTTTTCAAGTTGCAATAATTTTCCATCCTGGCCATCAGAAGAAGAAGATAGTTATTTATGGTTTCGGTGCCCTGGTAGAGTAAAGGCTGGTTTTCACTAGCGCATAAGCATAAGCATAAGCACAAGCCAACATACGCAGACTCAGTAACATGTTGATCATTAGTTCCAATTGTTTGAACAAAACAGAACAATAGGCACTAATGATCAACACGTTACTGAGTCTGCGTATGTTGGTTGCTTGTGCTTATGCTTATGCGCTAGTGAAAACCAGCCTTAAGTTTTATGTTATCGACTGCATAGCGTGTACTTTATGCAAAACGATATACATGACGAAACAGGAAGAAGACTAGGGGACCGTTTCTTAAACATCTGTCGGCACTTTAATCTCCCCATTCATTCGAAACATTGTTGGACTTGTGTAACTAAAGTTTCACTTCCTTATCATTTTTCAAAACAACACATGGCGATCTGCGGCCTTTCCCTTCACCAGGATAACACGGAAAGCGGTACAAAATTTAGAGCAAAACTTCATCTTCCAAATCGAATTTTTTTTGTTTTTCACGTTACCATGTTTCCACCAATAGGCCACTTCGAAAAATACCATAATACTCTTTAAAGTGCAGGTTTGGGTGGTGCTTGATGTAAGCGTGATTTTTCCAATTTCTTTTGTTTTTAGCACGAACTGCACGTGCTGTGCTTCAACTTCTTGGCAATTTGCATACGGTGCACATTTGTATACGAACACACAATGCTACGTCCTAGCTTTCGTACATGTACTCTGAATTCCATTGTGCCATTCTAACAAAAGAAAACTTGAATAATTACACTCCGGTGACGCTGAACCTGCATATAAAAGATTATTATGGTATTTTTCCAAATGGGCTATGGCGTAGCTCCACCGTTCGATCTACACTTCTAAAAATCATTAATAATCCATGGAGAGAACACAAAGGAAATCACTAACGGGAAGGAGGTTTGGATACCCGGTCTTAATTAGCATAGATTTTGGCGATTTTATTCCTTCGTTTTCTCCGCATTTAATGATCGGTTTGAGAAGCTATATCAAACACTCGAATGAGTGTTTCATCAGGTATCCAAACACCTCAAAGTGGGCTGCCCTTCGTTTTTCAACCCATTTCTCGTAATGAAACGCTTTTCTTCGTGTTTGATATATTACACCACACACAACGCACCATTCTTTGATTCACTCTGACGAATTTAGGGCTAGTGCTCGAATCTTTTGAATCGGTTGCCAATTTACTACCCCACCGACGTAGCACCACACTTTCTTTAGAAACTAACGCCTTTATAATTTTCAACAAAAATGAATCATTATTTTTCGATCTCCATTGATGCGAGTACATCTTTTAGTCTTTCAAAGTAATGCTAAAACTCGACCCCAGAGCTCTTCTCTCCCTCGGTCATGCACAATAGAGAAGAGCTCTGGGGTGGAGAATGTAGGAAACTAAATTGTGGCGGGACCTGCGCGGGTTGTGACTACTTTATCACATTCACCCGTGGATGAAGAGAATGCCCAGGGCCTGGGCTGGTACTATAGGATGTGCGCATGCGTGATAGAGGAATTAACAAACAAATGATTTTTCTTACCATGTCTTTTTCGTTGATGGAGCCTACACTTGAAATATACGACTCGACATCAACGATTACTGGCCCCCCTGAAAAAAGAAAAACTCGAAGCATAAAATGAAAGAAATGTTTCATATCATAAGTAAAACAAAGAGCTAGTTTTTACCAGTTTTGTTTGGTCTGGAGGAACCGTCATAACCATTTTTAATCCAGATCATCAATTCGTCTTCAGTTCTGTTACAAGCCTCTTGGCACCTGAAATAGAACCTGGGCTAGTAACCAATTTAGCAGAATTCGTGGGGGTTTTAGGCCAGAAATTATTTTGCTGGAGGACGTGGAAAAAAATAAGTTTTAACAAACAGTTTGACAAGTCGATGGTTCAGATTATTTCATTTATTACATCCATTTTGAAATCACTGGTGATCCTTGCAATCTGATTGGATCTCAGCAGTGCGATTTATTCCCGAATCGCACTGTTTTTTGCTCTAAATCGCATATTTTTCTCAGCAGTGCGACTTATTTCCGAATCGCACTATTTTTTGCTCTAAATTGCATCTATAACGTCACATCAATATTGGTACTGACTAAAATCCTGTATTTGGGCAATTAAATTGTGCGATTTCAAAATGGATGTAATAAAGTGGTTATTGAACTTCGTGTTGTGCAATTTTGGTCTGAAATCATACTTGTGATTTCAAATCGGACTCGCGCTGCGCGCTCGTTCGATTTTGAAATCGCGCGTATGATTTCAGACCAAATTGCACTCCACTCAGTTCAATTACCATTATAAACTAACATTGAAATAATTACACGAGACGAGACGTTCTCTAAAGTGCGACTTTATTAAGTAGTTTCCAGATTTCTGATCCGCATAGGTCCAGTAACGTTTGGTGAGACGAGGTGGTAGCGCAAAATAGCGGTGCACAGAGAATAATGAATAAATGAATGAAGTCATATATGAACTGCGGAAATGTTATTGTTTTAGTATACAGACAGACGGCTATATTTCATTTCTTTCCCACTGAGCGTAATGCATGCTTTACACTTTGCACTTTGCCTGTGTACAGGTTGACCACCCTATGTTAGAGTGGTCAGTGTTTGTACTACAGAATTACTGTGACGGTTAAGATATTAAGTCCACTAGTGCAGATTTAAGAGTCATCTTGATCTGTATGGTTCAATAAAGTTTAAAATAAATATTAATTTATTGAACCATACAGGTTCTTAAATCTTAACGAAGTGTATATCTCAACCTTCACAGTAAGTCTGTATGATAAACACTGACCACTCAAACATATAGTGGTTGGCCTGTGGTCCATGTAACAGATTGTTTTGGTATGCTTATAAAACTTGTAATAATGTCGCTTGCTCGCTCAATCTCTGGTTTTAAAATATAGTCCCAGGCCCGAAAAGTTTTCGGTCTTATCGGGACTTTTGAAAAACGGGCTCCTGGATAGGTCCCCTAAATAAGTGCCAAATAATCAAAGATGTTTTGCCCAGTCTTGATGTAGTTCATTCCATTACAAACCATTTTCTCTATTAAAACATTCAGGGAGCTTTAGCAAATCGTAAGTATCAAAACACTGACTGTACTGAACTGTCAGTTAATAAAGTTGCTCCAATAAAATACACAGCAGGCTTTTCTATTTCACTTGCCACGCGATAAATCGCTTTTTATTTGTTTTTAAAAAGTTATCAAAATAATTTCTTTTTTTACGTAATTCACAGTTTGGATTCACAGCAACTAACTGCGTGTGTTTACTGCTTAAAAGCCTGTGCTTAGAATTGTTTTATTTTGTGGAATACTGCATGCAACAATCAGTAAAAATAACAAAGCTAAATGATAGAACGTTTTTTTTAGAAATGTACAGCTTTAATAGCCTCTTTAACTGAAAACATGTTTGCATTTATTTTGTGTTCCCCCTTTGATATATACCGAGGCACAAAAATATTGAATGACATGCTTTATGATCTGCCATGACTACATTCTACTGAAAATAGTTTTCCAAGGTCATCCGTTATCTTCTTTGAACATGCAGCAACTAGTTGGTTTAATGAGGGGCGGGAGGTGTATGGGATGATAGACTGTGCGGGAATGTCATCCATAACATGCCCATATCACAAATGTTGTTAAAATCCCCGGCTACACGTTCTAACATTGTTATACAACAGTTTGGCTCGACAATGTTAGAACGTTTAGCATGCCATGTTAGATGATGTTTGACTAACATTTTTTGCTTGATGAATGTTATGTTTTAGATCAAACATTTTTCGCTAACTTTTAGTTAAATGCATTTAGCCACCCGTCCAACATTGTTATACAACAAATGTTGGACGTGTTATATAACAATGTTAGAACGTTTAACCAGGGCTTACGATGCACTGTATTCAGTGAGAAAAAACGACCGTCCGCTCAACGGCTATCTTCTGAATGAAAACAATTACAAATGATAAAGACAGTTTACATACCCGCCCTTAGAAACTTGCACCGAACCGGCCAACCAGACAAACACCAAAGCGATGCCGGCGGGAAATTTTCCAACATTGTTAAAATACCGTTCGGAGATGAAAGGCATCTTCCAGCAAATCCAGAATAATGCTTGGAGAAACTAAAAGGAATAACGGATGTTAAATAATGAAGATAAAAATGCTAAGAACGGGAAAAACTGCATGTTTTTGTGTCCTGGAAATAATACTAAAAATGTAGATTAGAGATTCGTCTTTACACAGCGAAGAGCGTGAAGTAATAATAATATTTTCGTTATACCTTCAGAACTAACGCGCCGTGAATTACTAATCCTCCTTTATGGACAACCAGGTCTTTCAGCTCTTCTCGAAAAACTAAAAACACAACTTCTCTTGTAGATAGAAACACGATGGCAGATAGTTTTACTGAAAGAAACAGAGACGGCCCGATAGTTTACTATCGCTTTTGTACGTTTTTGTAGATGCTCCAAGAAGCGCAATGAAGTTGCACAGTTGTAAACTATAGAGGATATTGTATGTTATAAGGTCTGTCCATGGTAGGGGTCCGATGATTGACGTGTGACGGTTAACCACTGTAATTACGGCATTTAATTGCAGCTGAAACACTGTAAAACGGGCTAGCAAGACATCCTTTTTATCAAACATGCCTACATTCACTCATTAACACTTTTACTCAATTTCTGAAAGAGTTTTACAAACACTTCTGAATCTTTGCCAAGTCCCTTTCTTTATCACAAAAGTTCCATTACTGATATAACAGGTATTGTGGAAAACTGGTGAGAAAGAAGCGATTATTTATTAATGACTAAAACCTACAACTTGCCTTACATCTTCGAAATTAAACGTTTGCTTTGAATTAATTGTCAAACATCATTCATTTAAAGGAGATTTAAAAAAGCGGCGTTTAGTTAACGTTTGTGTACTCGTGTTGGAATTGAAACAGAAAACAAGTTGTCCATATCCCACTTAAGCCAACCAAAATTGATTCGCAACAGGAGAGAAGACAACTGACTACAGGTGTTTTTTCGTTTGTGGTTTGAGGATTGTGACCACTGTATCCAGCGGTACGAGAAACGAGGGAGCTTAAACAACGACGACGGCAACGCCAAGAAAAAACGTTACTTGTAAAAAGGATTCGCGCTCTTTTAAACTACTTTGTAACTGTTCAAATTTGTTTAATTTGTCTAATATGACTGAATTGCCCAGGAGTGAATTCATAATGACGGCTTTCAAGTTCATTTGGAGAAAGGAAAATTAACCTTCATGTATTCACGTTCTCTTCAAAACCTACAATTTGATCATATGACGTTGCTGTTTTGCAGGAACGGCAAAGAATATATCAAATTAAAATGTAAAACGCACGTGCAGAGGCATTGTTTTCGCTCATTAAACCTATTCTTTTATGCCGTTCTCGCTGCATTCGCCGTCATGCTGTTTAGTAATCCATGTGAATTGGTTTAGGCCCAAATCGCACTTGCAGACAACTTTTGAATTGTCCGCGACAATTTGGACAAAAATTGGCATACAAAATTGTCCGAGACAACTTGTCAATTTCGGAGCTAAAATTTGCAAGACAATACGAAAATTGCACATTACGGTATGGAAACAATTTTAAAGGTGTGGAGCACTTCGACTTTCAATCTGAGCATCAAGCCTTTTCAAAGCGCACGTGACTTTAAATCTCATTAGTATGTATTTTATGCAGTATGAAACTGGCTTGTCATTGAACACCGCTAAACATGATTCGATTAAAAAATAACGCAAAGTAGTTTTTTATTTCTAAGCCTTTTCAAGGGTTTTTCTACTTTTAGTTATTAAATTGTTTTTGCACATTGCCATTTGCCGTGATAAATTTGAATAAAAAGAAACATGCTGCATATTGATTTGTTTTTCTCAAGGAAGAGCACAATGGTTAATCAAGAAGGCATTGTTATCTGGATTCGCGGGTGCGTTGGAATGTATCAAACAAGCGTGTTGTCCTGCCAGGACGCAGGACTTCGGCTCCTTTGAAAATTCGGCTGTTTTGTCGGAACTTTTTCGACTTGGCAAAAGTAGGTCGCACTTGTCTTTGCGTTGATTTTCCGTTATAATGACGAACGAATTGCACGTGCAACGTGGACCAATCAGCTGGCGGCGGTGTTTTTAAAGTTTTATTTGTCTGCCCAGTTCGTTTCTCTGAAAAGTGTAGGTCGCACTTGTCTTTGCCAAGTCAGACACTTAAATAAATCGAAATTCGATAAAGATGTACAAAATTGTCCCAAGTGCGATTTGGGCCTTATTTTATTTTTTTTTAGTTCAGGTTTAGTTTTTGTATTAAAAACAAAAACGCCATCATTTCGTTAGTAAACAGCGTTCTTCGAAAAGAAATGTAGATTCGAATTGGTTTCTTGCATTTTTTAAAAACATATCTCAAATGCCGCTAACACAAAACATAAACAAAAGTCCCTTTTATGGAAATTAAAACCACAAAACTATCAAATATCAGTCCCGTTCAGTTGTGAATATCTGTAAAGCAAGGATTAAAATTAATTTAAAAGGTTAACCCTGGAAAAACAAAGGTAAAATACAGTCAAAGTTCTCTACAACGGTCACCTTTGAACAGAATATTTTGACCGTTGTTGAGAGGTGGCCGTTATAGGGAGGTTTTCCATTCCATAATTTGGGTAAATAAATAAGTCTGGGCAAGAAAACATGGCCGACGGCTATAGAGGTGGCCGTTATGTGGAGGTGGCCGTTAGTAGAGGTTCGACGGTATGTGGTTTGAACGACTAAACCTGTTTTGCGGTTTGCCAATTTATTTATTGTATTTTTTATTTGCGACTCTGACTTCCGTAACAAGTTATTCCATTCTGTTTTCAAAAAGAAAATAGACTGCAAAACAGTCCGTATTTTTGCGCGAGTCCTCCGGAAAATGTGCGCGACCGAAAAGATCTGGAGCGAGTGTAGATACGTAGAGTGAGACTGGGGAGAGACGCTAGCCTCACGCACCCTGCAGGTGCGTGATGCTCGCGCGCAGATCAGATATCTCGTCACTTAAAGGGAGCAGACATAACCTCGGTTGATATATCGCGTTTTCATGAGTATGGTTTAATTTTTTTTTAAGTTTTTGGTTTTTCATTTTGATATTTTAGCGTCCAGCAAAACGGACTTTCACTGCAAAATCAAGGAGACATTGTTGATTCAAGAACTACAGCCTTCCTTAAATGTCAACGTAAGCAGTGAGAAGCTGATGCTTTATCATGTTAAACAATAAAAATGCAGACAATGAACAGACTTGCACAATTATTATTTTATGTAATGGTAAAAAGGGAAACTTGGTTTTTTCTTGGAAGATGATGTATTAAAATATGAAGTATTAATTTAAAAGGGATAAATATCGTATATTCATGGGATAAAAAGCGTTCGAAGGTTTAGTCGTTATTTTCATTTATCTATGTTTCACTGAGCAACAGCTTACTAGTAAGAATATTTGCGATATTGAAACGTTGACATACACTGATTCATCTATTGGCCTTATGCTCGGATAGATGTCGAATTAAGATAATGACTGAAATAAAACTCAGGTCAAGTTTTTCTAAGCGCCCTTCCTGGAAATAGTGTTTTTAGTTAGAGTAGTTTATCCTTATTTTACTGTCTTATTTTTCAGTAAAACTGTATCGATTTAAGTGACTTATTTCGGACTTAACGTTAGAGCTGTTTAATTATTTATGAAGTCTGCTCACACTTCACACAAAGGCGTAAGTCCTGGTGTCAATTCATAAAAAGCTCTGTTTGCTAATAGGCCATTTGCACGATGGCGTCATTTGACTACAACTACCAGAATTCATTTCGTTTTTCCTTTCTTATTCAAATTTTGCAATCCCAGTGCGGTTTAAATAACAATAGCCCTAATTTGCACTACAAAATAAAAAACTGAAGGATTCTGGTAGTTGTAGTCATATGACGTCATCGTGCAAATGGCCTATTGAGGCAAGTTCCAACTCGAAAACATGTGGTTACTATAATGATATCGAAGAGGGTTGGACTAAGTTAAAGAAGGTTGGACTAAATCTAGCCTATCACAAACGATAAAGAAGGTTGACACCTTGTAATTCTTGTAAGTTACAATAATCTTTAAGCTTTATTTTTACTCATGTTTCGTTTGCAAATGTAAATTTTTAAACGATAAAAACGTTGCTTGTAATTTTTATATTGTTCAGGTTGTTTTATTTTGATGGGATAGTTCGGCGATAGTCGTGAAATTTAGACACGAAAATGATTTTGACAATGTTACCTTCCTCGAGCAGATTTATGGTAATTCTAAAATGTAGGCGTATCTCTGCATAGAACTCACTGCGCAACCATTACGTTCAGTAGCCTAAATTTGAGATAACTGTCACCGCCTCAATCACGGCTACACCGTTGACATTTCATTACAGGTACCCATCGCTATAAAATGACTTGGACAACTTCGAATTCAAAGATTGCTGTAAAACTCTTGAAGTGAAAACGTCAGAAGAATAAACAAGTATTCCTGAGTGTTAACGACCGTAAAACTCTACGTGTTGAAAGTACCTTCAACAATTAGCTGTAGTTTCTTAGGTGTTTGAAAACTGTTTAAATAGTTCAAAATTAGGGGTCTGGAACCGAGATTAAGAAAAACAATCTTAACAGTAATTTAATAGTACGGATTCTTATTAATTAGTACTTTTAGTTAGGTGTCTCCAATTAGTTTCTTGTAAACTAGAACGAATGACACGTTAATAAAGTTAAAAAAAACTGTCAGTCCTAAGAAGCAACAGCTAATAAAGCACCAGCTTCTCACTTCTGACGTTAACATTTAAGGAAGGCTAGCTGTAGTTCAGTTTTCAAACACTGTAACGGTTACTTTTGAAAATGTATGTCGCTTAGCATACGAAACGTCAAGTTTATTATAAAAATGCGTTGGTTTACCATGTTTATCACCGCTGTTTGTGTTACGGTTTTATTTCTTATTAAGTAACAATGCGTGTAAGAACTAAGCAATTCTCTATTGTTCTGCGGCATTTTGCTTTCCCCACATAAGAATTTTTAGATTTTCATACTGAGAATACATCAACCTATGGACAACATGGTTTTAAATAAAATGTACTGAAACTTTATTTAAAGCGATGTTTCTTTTGTGTTACAAAATTTCATCCAATCGTGAGACCCGAAAACAATGGCCAACAAAGACTTCTAATTTTCCATGTTTCCCACACAGAATTTTTGTTGCATTAAAACTCGCAATATAATAGTTTTCACTAAAAGGGAATCAATTAGTAAACTAGAGAGAAATAAATGCTCTGCCTGATGAAGTAATGGTAGATTTTCATGTTTTAGCCAATGAGGTGGACGGTTTCAACAATAGCATAATTAACACCTTTCTGCACTCCTTGCCATTGAATTGCCTACTTCTTACCAGGACCATTACTTAAGTATCATTTTATAAACGAATTCTACGTGGCTCACACACAATCAACACATTACTCAATAAGCTGTCCAAATCGTCCTAATGGGTTCCACAAAGTGTACAACATACTCTCCATAAAGGACCTCATAAAGGTCCATGGAAATGCAACTTGACAAAAAGTCAAACTTGTCGTGTTAACTTCGGAACAAGAACACCGGACAGACTAAATAACTGAATGCTGTTGAAAGCTATCTTACCGGCTGTATTGCATATCATGGAAGATATATAAAAATAGCATTTGAAAGCTTATGCTATCCTCAGTCTGTATAAGAATGATCGTGACAATAGTAAAGAAATTATCGTAATAATAAATTCATAGAGCACATTTTCTTAAAAATCCAAAGGCGCTTAATATATGTAACAGCAATAAGCATGCAACAAAACGCAGACAAAGCTTAACAGGCTGTCAGAAGCTTTGTCTGGACCGTGAATGTAAAAATAAATATCAGTTGGCCAGACATTGTTAACAACAATAAAAAATAGAGCACTACAGTATTCCATCACAAAGTAGAATTTTTTTTTTAAAACTTTATTTAAAAACAGGGTAGCCCATTCGACCGAAGCTGGGCAGATGGGGCCCTGTATAAAATACAGTTGTCTTCTTAGGCCCCGTTTACACGGGTCCGGACAAATTTTTACACGGACAAAAACTTGCACGGTTCCACCTTGCGTTTACACGGGACCGGCGGAACTGGACGAATTTTTGAACGGCTAAGTGTGCAAGTTTCCGTGTAAACACCACTGCAATCTGTAACAGAATTTGCACGGATCCATGTAAACACGTGGTCTAGGAACAAAATTCGTCCGTGCAAAAATTTGTCCGGACCCGTGTAAACGGGGCCTTAGTGTCCTGGCCTTTGAGTGGAAGCGAGGCTGAAGTTGACCTTGTTATGATACAGACCTTGAAGCTTTTCATATGTTATTTTAGCTAATTAGCACGAGAAAAGCATCATTAACGTCATTTTTCATGGTCATGGCTAGCGGATTGTTTCGCGGACGCGTCCGTGCGTGTGTCCGAGAGCCCGAGCGTTGCGCAGGGCTAGCTCGCGGGCGCGTATGACGTTGCAAAACAGCGCGTATGACGTCGCGCAACATCCGGGATCTTACCAATTTTGAAACCAAAGCGAGTAAATACTCTCTTGTTGTGTTTAGCGCAGAAAAGGGTTTGCAAAGTCGTTTTTCCTTGCATTTTTTCGCGGTTTGCTACTCAAGACAGGTTTGACATTTCTCAAACAGTGGTCAAGACAGCATTTGAGGCTGCGTAACTCTGCAAGTAAAGCGTTTGTGGAGGAATATAGAGCTATAAACCTGGTTTCATCTTAAATTGAAGCTAGTAGACCGTCGAAGCATTTGTTTACAGTTAAACTCCTTTAACCTATTGACGGCCGTGCCGTCCAAAACCGGCCGTGATTTTGCAATGACACACATTTAAAATATTCAAAATAACTTTATATCCGTGAAGAAGCGGAGTTTTAAAGAATTTACAAGCAAACGGTAAAAAAATACATTTTTCTATGGGAATTTATGTTGATATCAATTTGTGATTGACTTTTTCTTTGTTTTCTCGTTATCTTTGGAGAAATGTTTATAAAACGTGCTCAAATTCGGTCGGATTGACATCTTGAATTTCGCGTCATGAGCTTAGCCAGACAGCTTCTCGATGTGCTTATGGTACGCTTTTTGCTTTGAAACATAAACTAACGGATATTTAAAGTGCCACTGCGATCAAATTTTTGATTTTCATTATTTTGCTTCTTCGTGTACAATTATACTTTCTTACTCATCTTGCCAAATTTCAATCCATTACGAACATCAGAAGTCACTTTATTTTAACATTTATGTCCGAGAATTTACGGCCGCCATTAATCAACCTTGTTCCAAGGCTTGGTTGCGAATGGGATAAAGTGACGTCAAAGACTCAAACATATCTCACGGGTTGAAATTATAATAACAATCAGCATAGAAAATTGCACAAAAAACAAGTCCAATGTGTTTGTTGCTTTTCGCGTGATTTTCAGTACTTATTGTTATTATAATTTCAACCCGTGAGGTATGTTGAGTCTTGACGTCACTTTATCCCATTCGCAACCAAGCCTTGGAACAAGGTTGATTAATGGCGGCTGTAAATTCTCGGAAATAAATGTTAAAATAAAACGACTTCTGATGTTCGTAATGGATTGAAATTTGGCAAGATGAGTAAGAAAGTCTAATTGCACACAAAGATGTAAAAAAATGAAAATCAAAAATTTGATCGCAGTGGCACTTTAAATGAAATTTTTCAAAATAAGATTTTGTTGTCCATTTTTATGTGTTTGTTCATTCATTACATAGGTTAAAGGGGGTTTTATGTAAACAAAACAAGACTTGGATTTTATAGTTCTAACTTCCCTCGCGTCGCCTTGCGCAAAGATGTCTGTGTATTTTTTACAATTTTGATTTCCAAATCAGTTTCTCGGGCAATTTTCGATACGCAACTGGTGTATTTTATTCGGAAATTAGTTACACTAGTTATTCTAGACCGCGAAAAAGTTTTTTTTTTGTGAACTTTTATGCAGTTAAAGCATAAGGTCTTTTGACACTTAAATAAAGTTTCTATCTATCTATCTAGTCTAAATGTACTGTGCAGACGATCGCGTAATACAGTTTTTGAGAATTGCTAAAATTGATAAATAGCCCGGTCGTCAATCTTAATTCTAATTTTTCTTGTGTTTCCGACCTTTCACCTAAGTTAAGCTTATCATCATCGTTTCTGTTCAGAGAGCTCCGCTGTTAGGCTATTTATATTAAATAGCCTCCCTGCCTTTCATATAGGGAGGTTAGTATCAAAGCAAAGTCACCTCCAGCCTCGCTTCCACTCAAAGGCAAGGTCACCAAGCACACAACTGTAAAATGGACTATTACCTCGCTGTCTGATTAAATATCATAAAATAATTTCGCCATTGTTACCAACCAATCGGAAGTAGAAGGCAAACCCAATATACAATAGACTACGAGCAGTCTCTCTTTTCCAGCTTAGTCCGTCGAGCGAGAAACGAAAAAACATTAGCGAGCGGATAATGGTCACGCGAAACAGCCCCCTGTTTCGCGTGACCATTATCCGCTCGCTAATGTTTTTCGTTTCTCGCTCGACGGACTAAGCTGGGAAAGAGAGACTGCTCGTAGTCTAATATACAATGACAAACAACGCAAAATTAACGATAATTAGCTCTCTTGCAAAATATCATACAAACATGCAACACAAAAAGAAATAATTGCCAATTAAATGTGACACTGCACGATTGGCTGGAAACAAATGCCAAAAACAACAGACAAGAGAAGACGTAAAAAAAAAACAACGACCAGGGTTTTTTTGAAGTGAAATAAGCTTTATTTGTTATAATTAAAAATATCTCAAAACCTGTTCTCTTGTATTACTGAGTATGTAGAAATATTTATATATTTACATCAAATAAATAATATTTAGTTGCAACTCACGACGAAGATGTCCTCCCTATTTTTTAAATAAGTCCTCAAACGAACATATTTAACCAAAACAATTTTTTTCTTTAATTCCTGTCAGGTTCATTACCTTCGTTGTTTACTCTCGCAGTTATGCTGTGAGGAACTTTTTGATCTTCTAATTGCTGCAAAACAACATAAAAGAAAACGGTTAGTTCGTTAAGGTATATCGCCAGTGCAGATACACAGTACACTACACAAACAGAGGATGGTAAGGCTGTGCAAATACTATTCTGAGTCTGAGTCTAACCAGAGCGCGCGAAAGAACACTATCAGTCTTCTGGTTTGGTATATACTAATAAGTATATTATTCCTGTGCCTCCTCTTTTCCTTCTTTTCCTTCTTTTCCTCCTTTTCTCCTTTCATTGTTTTATCTTTAATTATCATATTTGTTTAGCTATGAAATATTATTTATGTTACGAGGAAGCCTGATATTACAACCCTGGTAGATCCATGTTGTGTAAATGGGAAAAAATGATGGATTGTGATTACCAAATGGTAACCGATAAATGCCGACCTGATGAACCGCTAGGCTGGAATCTTTAGCCTTTGCGGTCCAATAGAGGATATTGTTTGTAATTTTCTGAAATATTAAATAGGGTATTGCCGTTAAGGCATAAACAATGGTATAATTTTAGTGCTAATTCTAAAATAGGATTTTTTGGGGTAACGTTTCGAGCTCCGGCAGCAAACCTCGGAATTCTTATGCCACCACCTTAACAAGTTTTCTATCAATTAATTAACGTATTTACTAATGGAACCAGCTGGAATTGTGTTATAAACTTTGCGAACTTACCTCAGCAGAACCTGCTCTTTGTGATTCTCTAAGCAAAGTTTTTAGACTTTGAATCGCCTTCCTCTTCTTTCGTACATTCTCCAAAACATTGTTTAACCGCTCAGAATGCTCCTGGTTAGTTTGAACAATTTGTTTTTGTAACCTTTCCACTCGTTCCTTGAGGGCTTTATTCTTCTTTGTTATTATCGTGTTTTCATTCCGGCTGCTTTCCAACTCCATCTGCATTGCATTCATATCTGCCAACATTTGCTGGATTCTGTCAGTCATCTCGTTGGCGATTTGTTTTCCAGCTAACTTAGCCACCTCCACTTCAAAAGAATTATCTTCCTTGATGTTTACGTCTGCAGGCGTGTCATTCCTTCCACACTCGGTCACCTTTGTTCCTAACAAATGCTTCAATTCTTCAATTTTCTTTTCGCTATGACACAAGGTTGTTTCCAGATCTTTAACTTTGTTTTCTAAAGTGTTGTATTCTTTTTCCAGTCTAGATTCTCTCTCAGATGAATTTTGTTTGCAAGCTTCCAATTTTTCCCTTAATTGACGCAACTGAGTTTTAACAATGTCCAGCTCTTCTTCTTTCACTTGCATTCCAACATTTGCTGTTGCAAGTTTTTCATCCTTCTCTTCAAGCAAAATGTTCTTGACAAACAAATCTTGCTCAAGCCTCGTAACAAAGTTTTCCAAATAATTAATCCTCGTTTCTTTATCATCACGCACCCTATGTTCAAACGCCTTCCTCAAATCTTGCAAATCTTTTGCTGACTTTCCAGAAGCTTTCATATGGGCAATGAGACCAGGGTAAGCCTGAAGCGATTTGCACCCTTCGATTCTCATGTTTTCTAACTCATCTTGGAGATGCCTTATCTCTTCCATTTTCTTTTGAAGGTGTTCCGTCAAACTCTTGCTATTGCGCTCTTTTTCAACGATTTCGTGCTTCATTAATTGGATGCTTTGTTCCTTTTCTTGTAAAAGAAACTTTAACTTCTCAGTCTCTAGGTTTAGTGTCATCAACTCTGAATCTCTTGTGATCACCAATCCTCTCAATTCTTTTACTTCGTCATTTTGTTGAGAGAGCACAGTATTTAATTGCATCAGTTCATTTCGCAGAGAACTGTTCTCGTCTTCTAATTTTGTATTTCGTCCGTTGGAAATTTCCAGCTCTTTGTTTTGTTTCTCGAAGTCACCAATTAGCTGTTGCAGTTCATTTTCCTTTTTCTTTAAAGAACAACTTGTCAACTCTAAATCTTGTTTAAGCTGGCTCGTGGAAGATTTCAGCTGTGCAGTTGTCCTGTCTTTTTCTTCAAGAGATGTTTCTAGTCGATTTTGAAAGCCATTTAACTCCCTTACCTTATTCGATTGCTTTCCATACAACTCCGTTTCTGTGCTCATTTCTTGGGATGTCCGTTTGAGCGATTTTGGCTGTGCTTTCCGTTGCAGAAAATTTTCCGCTCTCTCGATGTTTCGCACCACTTTGTTGACTAGTTTGTTTGTCACACCTATTTCATTGTCTTTCGTTCTTGCTGACTTGAACAGCATCGCAGGATACCTTTCAGTATACTTTAAAGCCACGTTTTTTTCAATCAATTCTCTCCTTGTCTCCTCCAGCTCTTGTTGTATCTCAACCAAACTCTTCCTAAACGAATTGAGTAGTTCATCTCCCTCACAAAGAGACGTTTTAGCACTTGATAATTCCGTATCTCTCTGAGCCAATGCGTTCTTTGCGTCTTCTAATTTTTTGCTTATCTTTTTCACTTGTCCTTTCAAGTTTTCTGCATTTTCATCACTATCCGTTAGAAATTTACGAAGTTGATTGACTTCGTGCTCTTTATCCATTACTTGTTTCTTTGCGTTGCTTTCTGCTGCCTCAAGAGACTTCCCTAAACGCTTGTTATCTTCCTTCTCGTTCTGCAACTGTTGATTTAATTCCTCAACTCTTTCATTTCTTTCGTTAAGTTTCCTCTTGTAAATCTTCAAGTCACGTTCCTTCTCTTGTAGACGTCTACTCAATTCACGATACATGTTCTCTAACTCTTGCGCTTTTTCGTGTTCCAACCTAAGATTGCATCTGTTCATTTCGTGTTCCAAATCATTTCTTTGTGAGCACAATGAGGTATTTTCCAAGAGAATTTTTACTTCTTTTAGTTGGTTATGCAATTGCTCTTCTCTCGTAGATTTCTTTTTCTCGTTATCCTTATCAACCTGTTTCTCTGTTGCCTGCTTTAATAAAAACCTAAGTTGCTCCATGTCCTTTTGAATTTGACGTTTAAATTCTTTGCCTGTTTCTTTATTATCCTCCATATCTCGCTGTAAAGACAGTGCCAAGGATTTTATGCCCTTTTCACTGCGAATTAACTGTTTCTTCAATTTCTTATAGTGAATTTTGCTTCCTTCTCCTTTTCGCAGAGTATGGATTCTTTCATTGATAAATGGATGAACCTCTTCCTGTTTGGTTTTTATTTGTTTTTCCGAATTCCCCAAGGCGGTCGCGTACTTTAGTTCTTGTTCCAATGGTTTCGGTTTATCCGAAGCCTGCGCTAGCTCCTGAAAAATCAACGAGTTTTCCCTCTCTATTTCATCAATCTGTTCTTCAATTCGGATTTTATACTGCGAGTCGTTCTCATCACCAAATTCAGCATCATTACTTGTAGAAGAGGCTTCTTCTTCGCTGAATTTAGCACAGTCGACGACTTTGCTGTAGTTGGTTTGCTTATTCTGCAGTTTTTCTAACTCAAGCTTTATTCTTTCCACCTCCTCTACCAGCTCCTTCTTGGCTGCCTCACTTTGCTCATAAGTTGCTGTGATTAAACCAAGTTCTTCTTCAAATTTATTTTTCTCGTTCCAAACGTGATTGAAAGCCATCTCCATTTTTTCCCAGTTAAACGTCTTCGATTGCTTGATATCATTCAGATTTAACAATTCCCTTTCCCGGTATTCTTCGTCGGAGTTCTTTTTGCTTAACGTTTCCTCAACAAATTTCTTTTCATTTAACGTAGTTTTCAGTTTATTCTCCAAGCCATTGATCCGTTCTAGTAACTTCTCATTTTCAATATTTACTGAGTTAACTATGTTGTCCATGTTGCACCTCTGTTTAACACTTTCCTCAAGCTGAACGTTAAGCTCTTCGTTTTGCTCTATCAAGGTCTTGATTTCTAAGTTCTGCTGGTCCAATATTTGAAGAGACTCTTCTTTTATCTGCGTCATTTCAGTATCAATGTTATCTTTATGCCGTGCAGAATCCTTTAAAACTTCAAGCATGGTATCTTTAAACTCATCACTCATCTGCACAACCGACAACATAACGACCCTTGACTCTTGAAGTAATCTCAAACCAGATTTAGTGGCGTTCGACTTTTCCAGAGAATTCGCATATGCCGTTTCCTTTTTTCCACAGAGCTCCACACGTATGTCACCTATCCTGCGATGCAATTTCCTCAGCTGTTCAAGTTCATAAGCGATACCTGTTGCTTCAGCTTCGCTTTCTTTCTTTGTCTCTTGGAGAATCTTCTTCAGGTCTTCGATTTCGAGCTCAATGTCCTTTTTGTGACTCAGTGCAATTCCCAACTCTTTTTCCAAATCGTTCATTCTTTCTAAAAGCTTTCCGTTTTCAATGTTAACCTGTTCCACGATACAATTTACGTTACTTCTTTGCTTGTCGCTCTCCTCTAGCTGAAGTCTAAGCTTTTCTTTGCATCTTTTTAACGCCTTTATCTCCGTGTAAAGTTCCTCCAATGCATATGCTCCTCGTAGAGTTTCTGTATCGTTTTCACGGCTTTTGTTCAACTGCAGCTCGATATCCTCTTTCTCCGACCGCACAATTTGCAGTTCATTCTCCAAATCATCAACTTGGTCCAGGAGCTTTCCATTCTCAATGCTAACTGATTTAATAATGCACTCAATGGTGTATTTTTCTTGATCTTTATCGTCCAGTTCACATTTAAGATCCTCGTTGCATTTACTTAAAGCCTTTATCTTCGCATGAAGGTTTTCCAGTGTATCGGAACAGTCTACTTTCTTTTCCATTTTGTCTTTTTTAGGAAAACACTCAGTATCAATAGCTGATTCTTCTAATCCTTCAAGTATGGCAGTTTCGAAACTTTGATCCCTGCGGTCCGCTTCACTCTGTGTAGGTTCATTCATATTTCTGATATCATTTCCCAAACACTTAACCGTTTCCTTTGTTGGCATGCTCAGATTAGAAGTCTTTACAGCATCATGAGTGGTTTGTGCAAACACCACAGGGTGCCATTCTGTACCATCGCGTTCAGTGAAGTGAAGCGCTCTGTTGGACGTTTGAATGTTCCCAGTCACGACCTCATCACCACGTTCATTTACCTGCAACAGTACTGCATTTACATTTTCATTTGCCATGGACCTAGGAACTGCATTTTCATACGGAAAAGAATCCTCTTTTTCTCTGCTACCAGGTATAATAACCGCAATTCCAGAATTGGCTGCTTCGAAGAGCAATTCATCCTCATAATGTACCACGTTCTCGGTCTCGCCCCCCATACGCTGGCATTCTTCATTGTCATTGTGCGATAATACCTTAATGGAAATTTGCTCAGTAGTGACCGTTTGGTGATGTGGTGATGATGCATCTGAGTTAGATCCCGTGTCTTGTTCTTTCCCTTGCTTTAACTGAAACTCTTCGACGATCCTAAAAGTGTTTTCGTGTTCAGCACTATATACTTTCACGCTACTTGTTATGATGTTATTATGCGAATTATCTTCATCATCCACAAAAACCTTCAAATGTTTTTGAACTTCATAATCTGGCAGATCGACCGCTTCTTTTTTATTAACAGGAAGACTTTTGCTGGTATGATTAAACTCCTCCCCTATTACTTCTTTCTCGATGTGAAGTTCATTCAATACGCTGGGTAACTGTGTTTCTGTCACAGCCTTAAACGCATTATTTGGTTCTTCATCTTGTCTGCACATGGCATTGGTTCCTGTAGCTAACTCTGGATCTACCTTTGAGGCAAGATTAGCCATCTTGGAGATGAATTCCTCTTGAATGTCTTCCTCTGCAATGTCAAGCAAATCGTCCAAATCATCCACGAACTCCTGAGATTGAGGATCGAGGTTCTGGAATCCAGAAGATGGCCTATCTCTCGTTTCTTCATTCGTGTTAACAGAAATATTATTTTTGTTTTGATTAAGCTCATCTGCTATATTCCCTTTATCAACCGCGTGTTCATTTTCACTCTTAGACCCATCGCCTCTTCTGAATCCATCCAATCCAGGACTTGAATTGTCCTCATCCTCAAGATCAGCACCCTCAGGAATGCCTTCCTCTACAGTGACATCGGTATCATCTCTAGACTCCCCAGGCGATTTAATTTCTTTCTCCGGAATGATGTCCATATCTTCAAAGAACGGTTCATCAAATTCACTTGAGCTAAACGGCACCAGAAATACTTCAGGCTCGACAATAATTCGAACCTTTCTTGTTCTAGAGAAGGTATTGTTCTGGGAGCTCGCATTGTCGTTGGCACCGGGATAGACAAAAGACACCCTGGAAGAATGACCAGCTGAACGTAGCAGCCCAAAAATTTCCCCATCCACTCGATCACGTTCTTCGTCAACGACATGCTTCCTTTCGTTGACTTCAGTATGGTCATGATGTTTGTCTTCAACGGCTTCAACATCTTCAAATAGTTTCTCCTTTGGTTCTTCAAGGTCTGTATCACCGGGTATATCATCAAACAGTTTCCAACGACTGTGCTGCCTTTGTAAAGACCCTCTGGTAATGACTACAGGCTCCTCGCACGACACTTGCTCGTTTTCAATTTCGCTTACATCCGAAACTGTGCCGTCTTCTTCGGTATCACGAACTTTAACCTCATCCAAGGGCTCATTCAAGTCGCCACAGCCACTATTGCCAATGCTGAGTAGAGACATGTTAAATTCAAATGTTGGAGTTCTTTCTTCTTCGGAAGACGACACCTCTTCTTCATCCTCCTCGTCCTCGTCCCCCTCCTCCTCGATGCTGTCATCAGAATAATTACCTTCCGCTTCCTCTTCATTTTTCACTGGAGCAGGCTCGTCTACCAACTGTATTGAGCTACATGTGTCCTCCCTTAAACATAAGAGTGAAGAGGTCTTTAGTCAAAGTTTATAGTCAGGAGTCACCTGCTCTTGGTTGAGCATACCCTTTTTAAAGACAAGCGGGAGTCTGTAAATCATTTTTCTCCTTGGCATCATCTGGATCCACATCACGGCTTTAACAAGCCGGTTAATGGATCCAATAGACGCAATGAAAACATTTTCATATATTTTTATTGGCTGAGTTAGGAGTCAAACGGATGCTCTTGGTTTAGGCTAAGTTTACACAAGAGGAAAAGTATTCGGATTCGTCGTGAATCCGGGTAGCATTAATAAATACCGGATTCGTTTTCCCGTTTACAAACAGAAAGGTGCGCCACAAAACTAGATATTTCAATCCGAAAACCAATCTGGGTACTTTGTATCCGAAAAGGGGTTTCTCAACGAATCCGCATTCTCAAATTCGGTAAAATAATTAATTATATTCTTTCGTATATCTTTATCAAGATAAGAGTTTCAACTTACACGAGTTCACGACATTGTCATATTTATTCCTACTGCGACCTTTTGTCTTCATTCTCCAATGAGAAACTCTGAGCGAAGTACTCCCGAGAAAAGGTTTCATACTGTCGTTTGCCAAATTCACACTTAATCTCCAAAATGAACATTTTTTCACATTTTAGTGCATGATTGCCTTGCAACGCAACCACCCATCTCCAGATTCATAGTGCAGTGTAAACTATTTAGGAATCTAAAAACCGTGTTATGTAAACCGTGTTATGTAAACCGTGTTATGTAAACCGTGTTATGTGAACCGTGTTATGTAAACGTTTCACGAATCCAAATATTCAGGATGTGACGAATCCAATAACATCTACGAATCCGATAACATCTACGAATCCGATAACATTTACGAATCCGGTTACTTTTCACCTAGTGTAGATTTAGCCTTAAGTATATTTAGCTTGTTCTTTAAAAAATTATTTCTTAACCCTTTGCTGCAAGACTGTCCCAACTCAAAACTAAAATGTATTTTGAGAAAAAAATTGATTTCATTTGAATGGTCCGCAAAAGGCATTCACCCAAATCATATTACGTATGCCAAATGAACAAGAAAAGGCAAGAAAAGTTAAAATCAACGATTTCTACCAGTTGGTTGCAGCTAATTACTTGTGGCGCAGCACACGAGTTGTAAATCCGGCTGTGACTTTTCTTGTTTTTTTTTTTTCGTGTTACATTAGCGCATGCAAATTTATGCACGCATATTTAAGTTTATGTCGACGACTACATGGCTTTCAGCCATGAAATACAAACCGCAAAATCTCTCCGTGTCTTGACTTGAGAATCAAAATAAAGAACAACAGCGTACAAGTGCACGTTTCCAAGACAATGCAAGGCGTTCATATTGTGTTCGCCGCTTATTCCTGTGGGATTTTTGCTCCGGTAAGTTTTGTGTTTTATATAACTTGCTATTTGCTTACTACGATCGAGCTTATAGACAACAATAAGCTTACAGATGTTTCGCATTTGGAGTTTTTAGTGCAACATTAAAATCGATCTAAAAGGATTTTGACACCGAAACACACGTTTCGATGCGTATCTACATTAAAATAATAAAATTTAGAACTATTTGAGCATGTGTTCCTCGATAGCCTAGTGGATTGATGCTATGGCTTAGCTCCGGAAGGCCCGAGTTCGAGTCTCGCTCAAGTCCTTTTTTTTTTCTTTTTTCCGACTGAACATTATGAAAGTGATGCACTGTTTTTATTCGTTCGTCAAAAATCCTTACGTTTAATTTTTTTTTAAAAATATCGAACCATGTCAGTGTGAAAACGTAAGCTTACGGCAATATTGCGTTACGCGTTAGCATTCTTCTTTACGGGTTGGCTCTTAGGAGCCTTTGATTAATAGACATAATTTTAAGCTTATGTTTCTCCGTAAAAGCACTCAAAACACTCGGGAATCAATGCTGCAATGATTTAAAGGCGCCACGAGTTCAAGCTGTGTACAGCTTCTTGTTTCACTTTTATTGTGAATAAAAATAGAACAAAATTGAAACTGCTTATTTCTTAAATGAATATATAAGGAATAAAAAATCAAACTCGACAAACCTGTTGTTTTCATCAGACTCCTGGTTCTTTTCTGTGCCATTACCAGACTCGCCGGCCAGACATTCAGGTGGCTTTGGCTTCTCTTCATCTGCAGAATTCTCTGCACTGTAAGGGACGAAGCTCGCATCAAGAGACGGAGTTTTTTCTGATGCCGAATCTTCATTGACTTGGTCACTAAATGATATGGATGAAATAAATAAAAACATAAGTACAGCTGTACAGATGGATAGACAGGTTGGAATGGAGGCCAGTAACGGTGCAGTGGATTAAAATTGTTATTTCGACACATGGACTGTCACTTGTGGAGTTCGTGGCTCCTTAAGAGCTTCTTCTCGGCCATGACCAGGTATATCGGTGCATCATGTTTATTGGGTATGGATTTTTTAAATTTTATTAATTATACATTAAATTATACTTTTTTAACTCAATCCCCCATAAGAAGTTTATAAACTGTCCGCAAGTTTCATTTTTAATGCGATGATGTGTATTTAAAACCGTTATTATTAATGTATTTTTCGACACTGATAAATTCATATGAAATGCCGTAGAAAGAATAAAGGTGAAAAGAGATCATCGCAGTTAAATACAGCATGCAACTGAAGGAGTTGCAATAAGAGCCTGGGAATCGAATTTCGAACTCCTGATCTTTTCGTCATGGGTCCGAATCCCGTTGAGGTCTAAAACATTTTTCAGGCTCTAATTGCGACTGTTTCAGTTGCTGTATAACTGCGATGATCATCTTCTCTTTAACCATGCATTAGAGCAGTTTTCAATTGAGTGTGAAAAGTAATTACACAATTGATTTGGTTTTTTATTGCTACGCTTTGTGATTGGCTAAAAAATCTCGCGCCACTTTCTCGACCAATCAGAAGTAAAACCAAAACCAATCGTGACTTGCTCGCACGCGTTTTCCCGCGCTTGGCGCCGACGACATGTAATTGCTTCGAGCTCTGATAGGTTCATTGGATTGTTTACGACTGCTGTGATTGGTCAGAGTAATTACTTTGGTTTTGGTTTTACCACACTCAATTGAAAACTGCTCTATTATTATTATTATTATTATTATTATTATTATAATGTAAAGTCCCTTCGTGTTTCAAACAAACGCAAAGTATTAGAGCGGTTGAGTGTCGTTAAACACTTGTAAAACCAAAGCCAGGGTAATAGAGTACCGAAGTGTGACGTCACACTTGTGAAATTATGGGATTTGATTAGATATTCGGAAAGGGCATGACGAAAAATGCCCGCTTGCCAAAAATCAGCATCTTATTGCAATTTGGGGGTGGGATATTGGCACCGTTATGCTCTGATGACTCCATACAAACCTTTCTAATTTTTGCCTTGGTTCATTACGTAATGAACCAAGGCAAAAATTAGAAAGGTTTGTATAGAGTCATCAGAGCATAACGGTGCCAATATCTCACCCCCAAATTGCAATAAGATGCTGATTTTTGGCAAGCGAGCATTTTTCGTCAGGCCCTTTTCGAATATCTAATCAAATCCCATAATTTCACAAATTTAGTTTTTGTGACGTCATCACTTCGGTACTCTATTACTCTAGTCAATCACAACAGAGACACTGAGTCCTTTCAACGAGCAAATCAGAACTCGAAACCAATGCATGTAGCCAACGGCAAGCGCGGAAAAATGCGTGCGAGCAAGTCAGATTAACAAATAGATTCCATTTGGCTGTGTGTCTGTTCAGTTATAGATCACAGATGACGTCAAAATGTGGTAAGAACAAAAACGTGGCACACGAGCCGCAGGCGAGTGTGTCACTGATGTTCTTACCACATTTTGACGTCTTCTGTGATCTATAACTGAACAGACACACGGCCAAATGGAATCTATTTGTTTTATACAATGAACAGAAAATTAAAAAGAGTAAAATTACGAACTTGCCTCGTAGCGCTCGACTGTTCGAAGATTTGTTCCAGTTTAGGTATTTTTCAAGTCGCCAAGAACACTTTCCGTCTTGGTTTCTTTTTTTTTCTTGCTTGTAAATAGCTCCTGCTAAACATTTTTCGAGGCTTTCACTTGCTCAATCCAGAATAATCTCGCAAACATTTTCCAAACTGTGCGCCATGTTGGACAAAACAAAGCAAACAATTTTTCTATGACGTCAGCTAGCCGTGCGTCTGTACTCTGATAGATCATAGGCAACTACCAATCCCAGAGCGCGTAGTATTCATTTCATTGTATAAATTGGTTTTGGTTTACTTCTGAATGGTTAAGAAAGTGGCGCGAGATTTTTTAGCCAATCACAAAGCGTAGCAATGCAAAGCCAAGGTGATTGCGAAATTACTTCCGACACTAAATTGAAAATCGCTCTAAAAAGGAGTATATTGGTTTTATCATTCCAACTTACCTGACTGCGTCACTCTTCACAAGTGGCACACTTATTGCTTCTTTCTCGTCGCTTGAGTCTGAGTCATCTAACTCGCTCCCACTCTTCTCTCGGTCTTTGTCGTCATTAAAATTCTCCACAACAAAATCACAGTGGTCGGAGAACGCTGTTCCAACCTTTTTCTGCAAAAGCATGGCAGTTTTAATAAATTTTGTTTAAATAAAGAAGTACCATCTGATCAACAGCCACTCGTTTTTATGAAAATTTGGTAAATTGGCCACTGTAAAGAGATTCAGAAGTTGACGTCTCGAGTCCTAGCTCTTCGAGTGCCGATAAAACCAAATTTTCGTGTTTAAAGTGCCTATCACCCCTAGAAAGTTATCTTCAGAATCAACTCTATGTACATTGAATAGTTGAATGGTAAAATATTTCTTGTTTTGAACGTCGTGTTAGTGAGTTATAGAGATTTGAATTTACAAAATGCTAATTAGATGACGTCAACCCGGGAATCATTTATTATACAATTACTTGTTTTTACCTCCAAGTAATATTTTTTACGAATCAATTGACTATCCACAGTTTATTTTTAGTATTTATCAAATTAATGAACCTCAAGCTCCAAACTGCGCACTGTAAATTGGCGTAGAAATAATGCAAATTCCCGGGTTGACGTCATCTAATTAGCATTTTGTAAATTCAAATCTCTATAACTCACAAACACAACGTTCAAAACAAGAAATATTTTACCATTCAACTATTCAATGTACATAGAGTTGATTCTGAAAATAACTTTCTAGGGGTGATAGGCACTTTAACTCCCCCGCCGACGCAGCATCTCTTGACTCGTCCCCAGTCGTCTTTCTAGGCAAGACGCGGGAGACGCGGAACGAGAGAAGTGTGACCGAAGTGCGAGAGAAGTGCGAATTCACACCTTGCGCTCCTCTCGTTAATTGAGAGACGACTGGGGACGAGTCAGCAGCATCTCCGTTTTTTGAACTCGTTCGCTTATCATTTCGTCATTACCAATGCCAATGCTAAAGTTTTATTTGTGTTTTCTTAATAATCTCCGACGTTTTATGGAGACATCGTGGTCAATGCCTTTCAAAATTGCTTGTTAAAAAAATTACCTGCACAGGCCAAGGTAGAGAACGAAGACTATAGACGTTTCTGATGTGAAAGTGCTACTTGATGTTATCGGAAATGAAGATATGCAGAAAAACTAATAGTTAGCTTACGTTGTTGCTCTCTTGAGAAGCCGTCTGTTTTAGTTGAGCTTGTTTCCCTAATGCACTCGTTCGTGTAGCAAGTGATGAAGTCTTCCTCGTCTTGGCGAATAATTCTGTCACGGACAGTTCTTTGTCTTCTTTACCTTGTCCTTGCTTGAGATATATACCTACAAACAAAAAATGTTCATAAATGAATCGAGGGTGCAATTATGAAAATGAGATCTAACGTTACAGCGGGTTTCATTATTCACATTTTTCCCGTAGCAAGGGCGTAGTCAGGTACGCACAATCAATTTTCAAACACTCCCCCTACCTCCTCCACCCACCCAAGTCCCAAATCTTTCTTTTTTTTTCGACTTTTTCAGGTACGCAAGGGCGTACGTGCGTACAGGTAGCTGCGCCCCTGCGTAAGTAGGGTTGAATAAAACCGAATCATCTACAGATCTTATAAAGAAAAACAGTATCGTAATGATTTCACACCTGAATCGATCACTGTTGGTTTGGATCTCCCATGATCCTCTTCAGACGAGTCGCTTCCACTATTTTGGGAAGTTGTAATGGGAATTCGCGAGGTCCTCCGGCTGTGACGGATCGCGTGTCCCGCCTCTTCATCAGTGCTATGTTCGCTATCACTGCTTGAGCGAGACACCCTGACGAGTACCTTTGAGTTTTGATTTCCGCCGGAAAGACATATACCGCTGTCACTGGTGATTTCTTGCGACGCCATGTCGTGCTCGCCGCCCGCAAGGCGCGAACAACTCGCGCAACTCGACGTCGAGAAAAGTATTCTCACTGAAAAAGAGCCGAAAACAACTCACTTCGTTACCTTTTCTCTGTTTTTCTCCGAATTTGAATTATTATAACCTGTATGTAGGACATAACAACTGCAATATGCACGCCTTGAATTTCTTCGCTGCAAACTGCATCGACATTTGAAGCAAATGATGTTATTTCGGTTATTTCCTAGCAACAGTTTCGTCATAAAGGCGTTCTTTTTTTAATCGCATTCGAATTTTGCGCGCGGAGCCTATACAGACATGCATGGCGGATATGTAATTTCTTTCCGGAGCATAAAATATAGAAATCCTCGTGAGGAAGCTGGATTGTAATTAAAAAAAATGCAAAAATTTAAATCTACAGTTTGAGCCACTCATTTTTACTGCATGAAAATAAAAAATTACAGTACCACCACAAACTGATCTCGAATGAATACCATTTATTTCATAAGGTGTCTTTTATTTGACCCCTGGGGACACCCCTGGTTCCTTTTGCGGTTCTGTTGCGCTCTCCACGGAAGTCTTCAGGTTATAAAAAAACAAAAAAAATCGCTTTTTTGATGACTTGAGCTCGAGTTAACGCGGTTGAATTAGTAGCAATTGTCAATAACAACTGAAAATTTCTCATAAAGGGATAGACAAATTCGGCTAACGCATTGTTGTACCAAACCTTCTGGGAATAAGATTCTTTGTTCACAATATTTCCATATAATTTCCATGTCAATGCCTCATTGATATGGAAATATGACGAACAAAGAGTTCTAATCCCAATAGGTTTGAATTGGGTACAACAATACGTTAGCCGAATTTGTCTATCCCTTTATGAGAACTTTTCAGTTATTATTGAATTGAATTGAATTGCAAATCGTGATCCTCTTGTTCTGATGTTCTTGCCACGATCCAAGTTTTCAAGATCCCCCTGCTATTGTTCCGAACACCAATTGGACGTGGCGCGACGGCCCGGGAAGCCGGGAACGTGGGACGGTTGCGAAACTGACTAAATTCCTGAATTCGCGATCGGTTGACTGTTCTGAAATTCTTCGAGTTAATGCTCGATAAAAGGAGATAGCCCTTGTGACGACCATTTATTTTTTCATAACATTTGCGATGACTTTACGGTGGTCGAAATGTATTTGTAATTTTGCCGGCTCCCTCGGAACGAATCATTCTCTTTTCCGTCTTCGAAGTGGACTAGGAAAATTGCCTTCTTCAAGCTGCAGACATGTCGGAACGAAAGGTATTGTGCTTTACATTTTGTATGTTTATTTGTTAAGCTTTAGCTTACTGTTCGATTTCTGTGATGTTCTAGCATTCTTATTCGTGCAGGCATATTGCTAAATAAAACCGCGCATTGATAATTGTTTTCGAATTAATTTGGTACTTCAGCGAGCTGTAGTTTTCGCCGCTAAGCAAAATAGAGAAGAAATCATTTTGTACTAAAAGATGAATCATTAGCCAAAAAATTGGTAAGGCAAAATTGGCTTGCTTTGAAGAGGGCTTTGAAAGATGCCAGAAGATTGATCGAGTGTACATGTGACAAACTAAAGAATTAAACTTAATATAATTGTGTAATGCTTGCCCCTTATATTTATTAAAAAGGTGTCAGGGCAAGAATCAATGCCATAATATGTGGTGTTGTGTTTATCCTATGATGACTTTGGCTTCGTCAACGTTATTTGTAAAAAAAGCTATTCAGATTAATTATTCCGAAAATTTTTTTTGGAACGATCGATCACGTTGTAAAATTAAGAACCGGAATATGGAATCAGAACGGTGGAGCAATAAGCTCATGGTTTTGGGTTAGTGAAAACCCTTCTAAGGCAAAATCTATTATGATGAATCCAACTCTCGGGCAAACTACATGTATACAGACTAAAGTTTAATCTCCATAATATTTCATGTAATAACAATAAAATGTGTTATCAGTTTTACTTCAAAAGGTTGTTCGTTTTTCTCGATTTCAGCAATTTCAAGAAAATGGAATCCATTTACATGGTATAATGAAATGCTAGAGAAATATCCCATAAGGACAAAATGTATTACTTCAGGAGGTACTGAGTGTATATATTTTCATAAATACATTTTACATTTTTGTTTTGCTAATTGAAAGCAGGGATGTAAATAATAAGCGGTAGGCGGAAAAAAAATAACCGTCTGAAGACTGAGTTTTCTTGATTTTTTCCGCCTGGAAAACTGTGTCTGCTTAACTCTTTCTCTTTTTTTTTACCAAACGTTTCTGCCTGTGATGAACAAAAGTCCACAATTAAACCAATTTTAAAATTTGTAATTTAACTTACCTGTTTTTTTTTTTTTTAAGGAACTGTATTGTTTTCTCGGGGGACTAGCTCCCATATAAAATGACAGGGGTGTTCTCGGAAATTGTTGAAAAACATGCTAAAAGAATACCAGAATCTTGTTTGATGGGTGTGGCTCAAATGAATTTGAAAAGGTATGATAAGAATCCCTGTCATTATATATGGGAGTCTCGACCCCTCCTCACCCCAGGATTGTCCGTAGTGTACTTGTCTGTTGTCCATATCACATAGGGTTTGTGAGCATCTTACTGAGACCATTAATATGAAGTGTCCATAATAGAGAGGTGCATAACGAGAGATTTGTCTGTACTTATTACTCAAGTTAATATAAGTCTGTCCAATGATATTATAATAATTTGTTCTTTTTTGGCCTCTAACTCTTTGCAGTGGTATTTGGGATGGGAGATTACATAGCACAAAAATCTGTTTATGGTCTAAACAGTGGCACTGATGATAAGGTACTTATAGTATTTTAATGTTACTGGGATAATCTGTTAATACTTCGCTGTTCCAATATGTTTTTACGTAGGGTATAATTAGCGCAGGAGGGAGGAGGGGGGGGGGGGGGGGCACTCACGTTTGTTTTTGGCTTTGAAATTTGTGATTTTTTGGATTTTTTTAGATACATTTTTGGGGTAGTGAGATTCTAGCAGGGATGTTTTTTGTTTAATTCTGCCTATTTCTGAAAAAATAGTTTTATTGATATATCTATAGGTAATGACAATGCTCTGCTAATTAAGCTTGTAACCCAGGTTAGATTCATAAACAAAAATGGATATTATTAGAATATGGCAATCGGCTACTGGATATGGGATATTGGGTAAAAGATTTTATATATCTTATTGACCAAGTGCGAGGGCCGTACTGGGAGAATATCGGCCCGAGGTCTTGACAGTGCAGACAAAGCGCAGCGAGGTCCGTACAGAAAAGACCGAGGGCCGATATTCTCCCAGTACGGTCCCGAGCAAGCTTGGTTAATAAGAGATTTATTACACGACTCCTGCTGGTGGGAGGATTGCGCGGGATCATTCGGGACATTTGCCCGGTCCTGAATACTGAGAGAATATTGGGCCGGCAATCAAGCATTCTGATTGGTTGATTTTAGTTATTAGCCTTCTGACTGTACGTGTCTTAGTCTTAATAACATATTGTAATGCACAGGCGATCATATATCCATGTAGCCTGAATTATTATTATTATTATTATTATTATTGGTCGTGTAATAAAAAAGGGAATTACAGGATGTTTTATAAGAAAGCAGCTGGATATATTTAGAAAAAAGATACTGGGTTATCAACCATCTGCAAATTTGGGATACAAGGACATTTTTAAATAAATAAATGAGGGAATATGGGAGGTTATAATTATGTCCCTGGGATATGCAGACCCCTCCCCCTTATAATTAGGAGGTGTCATTTTACAAAAGTCAGTTTCAGTGACTTTTAATACATTATGTTTAATGCCTTTAATAGCTAACCTTAGCTTATCTCCCTGGGATGTGCAATTAGTTCCCTCCCCCTAAGGGGTCATCAGTTTATAAGTGTCAGTTTCCATAACCTTAGTCAGTACAATACATTAGCTCACCCAGGGTTGGGAATGTTGGAGTGAAAATGTTTCAGAATAGCCCTGACTTTACGGTACTTTGAACCACGATGTACATATATACACAGACTAATCATTAAATATATTCTGTTTGAGTGCTGGGTAGAATGTGCATTTAATATTATTACCTGTGATTGGTTATAAACTAAACAAAAGTGATATTTTAAGTGACTGTATATAACAGTGTGTTTGATTGACTGTATTCCAGGCCTTGGTTGTTTAAAAGTTGGATAGTGCTATCCACCGGATAAATCACTATCCAGTGGATAACACAATTGGTTTTGCTAATGCCTATCCACTGAATAGTGATTTATCCGATGGAGAGCGCTATCCACCTTTTGAACAACCGGGGCCAGATTAACAAAAAAAATAGTCTCTGAAAATAATTATTGTTTGTTCAGGCAGATTTGCAGTATAAATCTGCCAAAACACGCTTATAATAGTTTTCCCGACAGTCTCTAAAATCTCTATATGAGTGTTTTTTTGTGTGACCACTCTGTGTATTTAATTCCGGTCAGTCAAACAATCAATCAAACAATCGACACACCTTAAGTTGTCCTTTAATTTAATAATATATGAGTGAATATAATTCATATTCAAATAATAATATATGTCTGTCTTTTATATAATACTTGCATGTTAAGTTGCTTTATGTTTGAGTTCGTTTGCCATGTATTAACTTTGAGTTATATAATTACCTGGCAGCGTTTATTGAGAGCAATCATATATGGTACATGTTCCGCCCCTCTTGGTCATTTCCATTTTAATTTTCTGGAATGGCTCGTGGTGAAGAAGGTAGGATATCAAAAGAACTTTCATTTTATGGTCTGTCAAAGTGCCAGAAAAGTCAATCACTTCAACTTATTTTACTTCTTCTCTTGTGCACTCAGCTTTCGTGTTTATGAATCAGTCAATTGCAGTTACGATATTCAGATAAGTTTAGTAGCCACATTTATTTGAAGTTTGTCCCCTTTGAATTCATTCAATGACCCTGTGAAATAGCTGGGGGTGGGGGTTGGCTCCAATATATAAACGAAGGAAATTTTAGAAAAAAAAAACCTAAAAGATACCAGAATCTCATGAATTTGATGGGCGTGGCTCAAATGGATTTTTACCCCTATAAAGATGGACCAATTCTTAAACAACACATGTCGTATTTTTGTAGGCTCAGTACCCCAAAAGGTACCGCGATAATTGTAACAGTGGTCATTTTTTATTTTAACAGCTTAAAGTGTCACCAATCTACAAACTTTGACCCCTAAAAGCCGAAAAGAAATAGAGAAAAAAAAGGGAGAGCTCATTGTTGTTAACTTACAATTTAGCATGGAAAATGAGTTCCAAGCCAGCTGCAGGATTAGCTTAATTGGATTTTGAACTGGTCCTAATATTTAATTGTGTATTTGAGGAGTTTATGTTATCTTTTTATTTTAGATCGCTGTGCGGGCTTCAATTGCTCCATTTGTGAAAATGTTTTTTGATCAATTTACCTACTGGGCACCGGGTATAACTGCTGTGTATCATGTCAGGTAAGAAAGTAGTTTAGTGACAAGATAATTTTTGTCTACCAAATGTCCCATCTGATTCCCCCTCCACTCATATAATCCATAAGGTGAAAGAAATGTTCAGTATTTTACCTGCATGTGCAATAAGCTCTAGATTTTATGGCATTTCGTAACAGGCGTTTTTGCAGTGTGCGAGGTCGAAAGGCGCGCAACGAGTGAGCGCGCAGCGTGAGTCACACAACAGCTCTCGCGTGACTCGCACTGCGCGCTTTCTCGTTGCTCGTGAGGGTGAGGAGAAAGAATGTAATGCCACCCTCCCCTTTCTCCCAGCGAATCACAAAGCGCCTGTTATACAGGCCAGAGATTCGTAAACATTAAACATGGCCGGGAAAATTATAAAGCGTGTTTAACTTTATCAATAGGTGGTTTGCAATCAATCTCTAGAGACGTAGAAAACAATAGTGAAACGAACAAATGCTGGTGGACGAACAAAAGGAGCTAATGAGAGAATTATTGTTTATGTCCACCAGCATGGCGGCGATGACGTAACATGAAAACCACCTATAACCGATCAAGCACAATATCCCCGCAGACCTGTTCTTTTCCATTTCTGACTGTATTCGTTTGTTCATTCATTCTCGTCGGTAAGAATGTAGACTAAACGTCTCGGTAAATCTTGGACCCTAGTGCTACAGCTTTCACATGTAGCATCAAACCTCTCTTTCAGCATGGGAGCAATGGAAGGCCTAAGTTATAACGACACAGTAGACAGACTCAAGGCACTGTATTGGCCAACACTAAAGGCCTGCTGGATGATCTGGCCTGCAGTCATGGTTAGTAAAAATCATCTTGTCCCTAGAGCAGCTTTCTCCGCGTTCAAAATGACGGGCCGAGCGTAAAAATCCCCAGGTCAAGGCTGCTAAAATACACCATGAATCGTGGAATATTTTGTCACGTGACACATGATGAAATGGCGTTTACGGAGGTTCTTTTCAGCGATTGGTAGACGTGTTTGTTTGTGGTAACCAATACAATCAATACCACCTTAAACTTTTTGTAGTCTATCGCCTTTAAGTTCATAAATTTCTAGTGTATTGTATTATTATATATATATATACAATGTGCCCTCCCGGTTGTTACCATAATGGCTTCATGGCAACTCCTGAACTTGGGCACAGAATGTATGGGTTACACATTGTTGGATTGCATTGTGGAGTCACAAGAGTGCTCAAACTGCAAGCAGTGAGCGAAGCAATATGCCAATTGTGAACACCTCTTATATATATTTTTATGTGGTTAATGGCAAAAATAAATGAATGAATGAATCTGAAACCGATGTTTTAATAAACGAAACTAAGACATTTTATCATGTTAAAGCGACAAAATTCGCCAGGATTTTTAGAATATTTTGGTAGCCTTGTTCAGAGATTTCTACGCCCGCGTCCTGTTAATTAAGTAAACATATATCACAGGTTTGGTACGATCCTGTTTATTACTGAGAAAAGGCCCTGGTTTCAATTGTGATAATTTTAAGATAGAGCAGTTTTCAATTGAGTGTCAAATGTAATTACACAATTGCTTTGGTTTTGCATTGCTACGCTTTGTGATTGGCTAAAAAATCTCGCGCCACTTGCTCGACCAATGAGAAGTAAAACCAAAACCAATCGTGACTTGCTCGCACGCGTTTTCCCGCGCTTGGCGCCGCCGACATGTAATTGCTTCGAGCTCTGATTGGTTCATTGTATTGTTTACGACTGCTGTGATTAGTCTGAGTAATTACTTTGGTTTTGGTTTTACCACACTCAATTGAAAACTGCTCTAAGAGAGTAGTTAAAGCCATTACGAGTTTGTATACTCGGCATACTGTTCTTGGTGTTTGTACGATATTGTTGGACGATACAATGTTTTTAAACTTGCTGTGCGAGGCTGACAAGTGCGTCGAGAAGGATATAAGTTGTGCAAATTTGCGAACTAAAATGTTAAAATGTCTCGCAATTTGCGCTATCTTTAATCATTTGCTCCTAAAACAGTAAAAACTATACTAGGAGATGTAAAACAGTAAAAACTATACTTGGAGATGTAAAACAGTAAAGATGTAAAACAGTAAAAACTATACTAGGAGATGTAAAACAGTGAAAACAGTAAAAACTATACTAGGAGCTATATTACAAAAACTCATAACGCAACTTTTCATTGCCAGATAAGTTGCCGAGAGGATAACTTGCGAATACATCCGCCTTTCATCGCTTCCGGCCTCTAGGGGCGTTTGTGCGAGGAGCGCGAACGCCCCTAGAGGAGTGTTGCATACGCAATTTCCCCGCAACTTGATAAGTATAGAGCGCGATTTGGGCGGACGTGCGTACAAGGGGTACGCGAATCCGTTGCGTATGAGAGCACCATTTTGGAAAGCGGGATGTCGCGGGTTCGAATCCCGGCCGGACCAACAACTACTAGGTCTTAAAATAGCTGGAAGATCATGCTAGCTGAGGAGCCTAACACCGTGTTTTATTTTAGACGATCGCGTCATTGAGTGGCGACGTTAAGCCGTTGGCCTTTTCTCCTACACCTCACACTAAAAAATTGTAGGGGACGTTAAACTAGACACATCTCAGTTCGAAAAGAGAAGGGGATGTAGACCCCAGTTTGTGGTCTTGCCTTGCCAGTTATCTCATTTCACATCATGGGTTGGAAAGTTAACAGTGAGATCAAAATGGACTGATAGTGGCAGCTAGAGGCCCCTTTATATGAGCTGACGTCCAATCTCACTGGAATATATTGTGAAGCGGACACGTTTGTTTCCGCTCATCTGGAATTAAATGAACTAATAAAATGATTATTTTCGTTTTTTGCCTTTTTTTCTGTCACATCTAGAGAGCATTTTAACTGATTTAATTTTGATTTGTTTTTTGTTTTTACAGGTTGTGAATTTTAAATTTATACCGATTGCTCATCAACTAAACTTTTGCCTGGCCGTCAGTCTGTTTTGGGCGACAGTTTTAAGTGTGATACGTGCTCGAACGACAAGCAATACAGAAGAAATTGAACATGTGGACACCATTTCTATAACAAACTATTCCGTAGACGCGACTCGGGAGGGAACATGACGTCCAACTGACATGCGTACCAAATATCCGTGTCGTTGGGGCAACTGTTGTAGGGAATGCAAAAAAATTAAATGTAAAAATATGCTTTTGCATATTTTTTTTACTACTTATATATTTTTTATTAATAAACTTTAGCTTTGACTCGTAATCTAAAGGAAATCTTCCAGTGTAAGAATGTATCACTCAGCTCTCTTCAGTAATAAGACTAAGAGTCTTCTAGACTTCCAGATGTGATAGCACACTGCGAGGAGGTTTTCTTATTGTGCCAAAGAGCCCAAACAAGAGAAATTGAATAAAGTGTCTTGAAAAAAAGGCGTGGGAGTGGTGATTACAGTAAACATCCACGTATAAGAAACTACATTTTTACAGGTCAGCTTGAATAGGTTCTTTTAGTATATACTGAAACAGTGGATAGCATTGTTGGCGCGCTCTGATTGGCTACTGAAACTCGGAATAGCAAGTGCTATTCACCTCCCAGCAATTTGCGCGCGAAAATTGTAATCGTTGACTGGAATAAATGAGTTAAAAAGCATCATTTTCGTTATATATCTCACTGTTTCAGTATATACTAAAACAACTATTCACCTCAGTGTAGGTGGGTAGTGGTAGATATTTACCGGGCCGCGAAGCGGCGAGGTAAATATCCACCACTACCCACCTCCACCTCGGTGAATAGTTGTTAAATATATCGGGTGTTTAGTGGGGAATAAGGCTGTTAAGGTTCTTATTTTATTCAGGGGTTTCAACTGTTTGCTTCTGCTCAGAATAGTACTTAAAGCCCATTATTTCAGTCGTCATATCAAACTTATTTTCTTCTGCGTTGAATATTTTCTCAGTTACTTAGTTTTGAGACGGGATAGAAAAGTTTTCCCTTTCAACCCAGACAATTATTTTCTAAGGGAAAGTACCAATCTCAAGATGTCTGAAATAGGAACAAGGTGTATTTGAATTGACTATCCACTACATAGTGGATAGTGGCGCGAGTGGCAAAAGTGGTAAAAATGCATTTAAACCGGTCAGGACACACCAAGAGACAATAAAGTAAAGATAAGAAGTCTTTATTGTGTAATATTTTCGATTTTTCTATCGCTTCTCAATTCCGTGACAAATCGTATTATTACCTATATTTCATTACTGTGTACCGTCTTCGAATCTGTAATTTGATGTGGCTCACACACCACGGTTGGGCTGCCTGCGGTCCAAAGGGCCCTCTCTGCATTCAAAGTGACGGAGAAATCCCGGCCGTGGATAAGGTCGCTGCAAAATGTATTTCCCGTGATTCGTTATGATAATAGCCTTCACACTCATTCGGCATTTATTGTCGGATCCAAGTCTGTAGATAACTGCAGCTGTGGTTCACTGAGGCCCTGTCGGGGGGGGGGGGGGGGGGGGGGAGTTATCGTTCGGTGCGCATCGAACACGTAACATGCTGCTATAGCCATTCATGCACGGTAACTGACCTGCGTACACTGAATACCAAGCAAGCAAGCGGCAAGCATGCAAGAGTCATGCAAAATGGTGAATGAATATCGGCGTTGCTGTCGCTTGACTGACGACCTCGTTCCCAGGGTCCCAGGTCTCTCCCAGGGAGTTGTGGAGTTGCGTAAATGATGTATAACGCGATGCTCAAGAGACCCTCAAGGGTCCTCAAGGACCTCAAATTGGTGAAAAAATATGCCAAACCACCGTTCTTTGTCGCTAATTCTCGGCTTTGATGTCGCTGTCGGAATTGTGGCGAGAAAGATTGTCTTTTGTCGCAATTTCATTTTACGTGCTGTCGCTACTTTTTGGGTCATGTCGCCTGTCGGAATTTACCCTGGCAAGGCTTCTTCACTAGACGCCTTCCATTTCCAGCCCCATTTGTATATATTCTGCCTCCTGTTTATTCGGCATTTTCTTATCTGTTTTCTTTTTGACCTTCATTTAAACTTATTTATTTGTTCTTTTCTACATCCCATCAAGAATCGTGAAGCATTTTGTCACGTAACACACGGGGAAGATTACCATTTTAACATGTTTTATGGAAAACTGCCATGTAAGTATTATACAAAGGGCCTTTCAAAATATATCAAACAGACGCACGTAAAGGATATATGAAAGGGGTACCATTTGCAATTAAAGAGGTACCTTTTCTGTCAAAAACGGTATATGAAAGGGTAAGGGTTTAGACCTCGGGGAGGAGCATCCCCTAACTCTAAGGGTCCTAAGGGTCGTCGGTCGTCAGTAGACTGGGACTCAATTCCTGAGTCTGCTGCTCAAGCCGCTGACCAAAATCCAAAATGGAGTCGAGCAGTCGTGCAAAAGCAAAATGAATCTCCTTCAACGTTTGAGGATTTTGCCTTCGTCATTGGCTTTTCGAAGCTGTCTATCTGTCAGGGAAGGTAATCTGTTGTATTCTATGTTATAGTACTGGTGTTTCCCATTGTTCAGTTTGATAAACAGTTTAGAAAATCATGAGGTGCTATGGGTCAGAATTTAGCTTTTTAATAAGCTTACTCTATCGGGTTCTAGTTTTTCACTTGTTTTCTTGATTTTTCTCTTTGGTAGAAAAAGAGTTTTGGTGTGCTACAGACACATTGCTCTTTTTAATAAGATCTGAAATTTAATTTGTCAACTAGATATGAACGCATTTCGGGGTCTATATTTTGAACAAAAAATTACAACTTCCAAATGTTATTTCTGGATTTCAACTTTAGACTGCAAAACTATAATATAATTATTATTTCTAAAAATCGTGGGACACTTTAATTTTCAATAAATCAGAACAGATTTTTCAGCTCAGGGAGACTTGTGTCTTACACAAAAATGGTACAATGGGGTAATTAAAGCACAAGTCTGATTTGAAGACTTTTATGTTTATAGCCTGTCCTACAACAAGCCTTCATGCCACGTTTGTAGCAAGATGTTTCCAGCTTTGTCGTAGCAGCTTAAGCACAGTGAACATAGGTGGTAAGTATCAATGTTCAGTGTATCTAAATACCAAATCAAAGGCTCCTATGAGCCAAGTCGTGAATATGATACATTCTAAATAAAAGATTCTGCACACCTTCGGACCCTCCCCTCTCCTAGGCTTTTAGCTTCACCGACGCCCCTCAGATCGCAAATTTCAAACCCAAGAAAGGTCTTTGCACCTCCCTGTCACTATTAAACCTGAGCCTGAGTACCCCCCCCCCCCCCCCCCCCTCCCCCTTCCCCCCAGTCAAAACTACACACTGTGTAGTATAAAAGTTTTGTAGGATCTAATTTGTGCAATTTTGCCCTTGATCCACCAAAGCCGGGAGTGAATGGAATGGGAAGCAGAACTTCATACACCCATCTCAGACTCCAACCTTATTTCCAGGGTGGGATTGTTGGGCAAGGGTTTCTCAGCTCACCTGGCCATTTTGAAAGTGAACAAGGTCCTAGGTACAAGGTTGCTATACCTTCTCCACAATTTTTTTTTGCATGTACCTTTAGACCTAATAATCAGAAACCTTGCAGCTCTTTAGAACCTCTAATTTCATTGGACCTGGGTATCACACAACTCTATTGTTCTCAGGGCTAGGGTCCATTGTTCTCTTGTTTGTTCTATTGTTTTCTCAGCCAATCAGAGAGAACCTTGTAATAGCTGCGAACTCGCCCCTAATAATTAGTTTATAACAACTGTTAAATAAATATTTTTGTATTCAAAGCTGACTCTTGGGGAAGTGGCAGAAAATATATTCGTGGATTTGAAAACATTCCAGAGCTTGAAAGGTGTGGATTTTCCCTGTGTCATGTGGATACTAAGAAAAAGGAAACCCTTTCCTTGTTTCCATAAAGTTATGGTAAAACGAGTGGAAGTTTGGGAGAACAAGAAAAGCTGTAGAAGTGTTTCCACAACTGTTTTGAGTTCTCCCAAATTTCTACGAGTGTTACCATAACTTATGGAAACACTGAAAGAGAGTTTTCTACTTCTTTTACGAAAAGTGTGCTCAAAATAATTTTCCATGTTTCCATAGAGCTATGGTACACTGTAAGTGGCTTTCAGCTGATCAGAGCATTGTAGTGTCTGGCATATTTTATAAATATAGTAATTATACACAGAGATAATAAGAATTGAAATGGATAAATACGGATTACCACAACATTCTGAACATTGTAGTTACCCGCCTTCCCCCCTGAAAGAAATGCGTACAAGAAAAAAATCATTTTATTGGGGGAACTTTCTATCAGTTTCCCAAAGTAACCACTCCTCATGAAAGCAACCTTCAAGGTAACAGACCTAGTGGAAAAGATTCTTCTTCCTCATGAAAGAACTGCTGGGTCTTAGGAAAATAATCTCTTAGACCCTTTCCCCAAGAGCAACCCTGGCTTAGCATGCCTGCTAGAGTTGACTATGGTAGAACAGTAGGTTGGTTGAGTATTTTACCCTATTACTTAAATGGGTTAGAACATCCAATTTTCTGGCCATATTTACTGTAAGTAAAAAAAAATAAATCAATAAATTTCTTGGAATGGATTACTTGCATATTGTTTTTTTTTTTACATTTTTTTTTGTACAGTTGTGTAGGTGTGCGTGGACTTTGTAATTTTCTTATAATTATATCCATTGGAATGTCCTAAGAAAATTTATACTAGCCCTCATGATACTGGACATGCCATAATTATTAGCCCAGTGACATATTACTAGCCTTGCCAGCCTGACTGGGCTAGTGGGAATGTTGAACCCTGTGTCAAGTTCCTGTAGACAGCCCTGTCAGAATGTTTTGTAGTGGCAGGCAGGGTAACAGAAGTAGTAGGCAGTAAGGGCTAGTGATGTATTTTGTTATTAGTCATGATTTGTAAACTCCAGTGTGAAGTAGACGGCAAATGATTGACTGTAGGCGGCAAAATTGCTGGCTGCCGGCACATTTTGACAGGGCTGTGTAGAGACTTGCTTTTAGTCATCACACAAGCAAAAGGGTGCAATTTCAAATAAACATATTCCAAATAAATGTCTGTGTATGATTTATCTTTTTATGCACCATTTAGATGTACTCCTTCTTTTGCTTTATTTATGTTTATTAGTGCCCCTGAGGAAGTCAAAAGACTGTTTAGTCTGCAAAATGCAAACCAGGTAATGATGTGAAATGGTTGGTTATTTTGGTATGATAATAAATTTGATTACCTTGAGGATATACCCAGGGGATGGGGGTGTACTCTGTATTTAAAGTGACAAAGATGTGCAAAGGATTTTTTTGGGTTTGAAATTTTTGATTGGATTTTTTTGGGTAAGAACATTTTGGCAAGCATTTTTTGGGGTGGCTTGAGTGAAGTAGGGATTTTTTTGTGTACTTAATACAATATGAAGATTTGTGGAAAAGAATTGATACCTTGTGTAGTGCTACCAATGCAGTCCAACCAAACTTTTTATATCATTTATTTCAAAACCTTCATATTTTTTGGTTCGAAAATTCTGCATGGGATTTTTTTGGGTTTAATTTTTAAGAAATAACAAGGACAGACTGATTTGCTGGTTTTAGTTCCAAGAGAATTATTGTACGAGTGTTTACAACGTCTAAGCTTTAATAATAATTTTAACATATTTCAATGGGATTACCATATCAGTTAAAAACTGCTATCAATGTAGGTCGATGTAGGTCAATGTAGGTCAATGTAGGTCCTTTAGTAATGAGTTGTGTACATGTATACAGGGACTGTCGGATATAAGTCCTGATACCAGCAACAGTTTTTTTGTTATTGAATCATAAATTCAATTTGCATCTGTTTTGACATCAGAATGTGGTTGAGTGGTCAGTTACTAAACACCCTGTGGCCTCATTAAAAGTGGCTGGGGTCACAGATGCTTCCAATGCAATAGCTAAGACTATCCCTTGAACTATCAACAAAAGTCCCATGCTCACCACTACACCTCCATGCTCCCATGTGGTGCTTAAGCTTCAGTTATTAATGAAAAAACTGCAACTTTATCTTAAACTTTTTTATATTGATGCTATAAATCATTATAATTGCAGTTTGAACATCGAAAAGTTGCCATTGAAAAATTAAGAGAACAATACACTGACAGTGCAGAGAAAAAAAGTAAGTACTTGTAACGTCTGTTAAGGCAATATTAATGGGACTAAATGCATTGTTCAGTTATATAAGCATGCAGGAATTAAAAAATAAAACATGAGAGAAGTGCTTAAAGAAGCACGAGCTACACTTCTCGAGTGTTTTTTAAAATGTGCTTAATATGTAACTCAATAAGGAGAAAGTTTACTATCCGTTATTTGCGCACACATACTGTTGATGTAGCCTGTGTGCATTACAACTCGATAAAGCATGTGCATGATGTAAGGCATAAAAAGTCCTTGAAAGGTGCTTGCTTAGAAGTTGTCATTTTTGTTTTTGATTCAAGATTATAATGTTTACTGCAAGTAATGGCAGTTTTGTTATTTCTGTTTCTTCCCAGTTGCGGAATTGTCAGTGAAAATAGAAGCAGTGAAAAAAAATAACAACACTGGACGGAATTTAAAAAAGGTACTGTAATTTGCATCATCCACTTGGAAATTTACACGAAATGGATTAGGTGTATACCTCAAATGTAAACCTTGGCAAAACAAATGAAAGAGTAAAAATACGGATCAAATATGACAGCCTTCCTTTTCAAAATCTCTGTGTAGACATCCCGAAAGCTCGTCGTACACTAGATTATCCCATGTGTGATATATCAAATGCTATTATGATTGCGAGGTTTTTTGCAAAACTTTGTAAAATTGTCAAGATTCTTTTATCGTTTAATTCCCAGAGACAATTTTTCATATCTTTTTAGTATATGGAAAAAATTACATTGGTAGGACTGATAAGCAAGGGAAGTATTTCTTTATCTTGACCCTTTAGCTTTAAAGAGTGCCAAATTTCATTTTGTAAAATATTGAAAAACAAATGATACCATGCAAAAGTACTGCCGAAGAGGTTTCATTTGAATGGTCACACCATAGGATTTCGTTGACAGACTCAAAAGTTAGAACCACACCACATGTCTCCATAATTGACTACGGTGGGAGTGTAAGCGGTTTTAATCATGTTGTTGCTATGGTATTCAGGGGCTGCATTTATTCTCTGTATTTATTTTCAGGACAAACGCAATAAAGTATTTCTTAACTGGCTAATTAGTCAGCGGAAGAAGAAACTGGGTCATCTTAAGAACGGCCGCTTTGAGCGGTACCTGGTGTTATCAAACGAACTCGACATACCTCTGCTTGAGAGTCCACATACAAAATGGAACAAGTACAAGTTCAGGAAGTTCAAGATTGGAGTTGAAATCAAAGAGAAAAAGCGTTTTCACAAGTGATTGAGAACAAAATAAAACAGTAAATTTTGGTAACATGTGTTTTATTGTGCTGCATTAGTGTCCTTTATCCAAAAGCGGCGAGGTAGTTTGGTTTTCCAAAAATCACTTCAGTATAAGAAGAAATGTATCAAACACGAGATACAGTGTTTCATCAGATATCCAAACACCGCGAAGCTGGTTGAAAAACGAGGCGCAGCCGAGTTTTTTTTTTTAACCCACTTCAAGGTTTTTTGGATCGCTGATGAAACACTATTTTCGAGTGTTTGATAAATCCTCTCAAACTGATCGTTAAATGCGGAGAAAACGAAGGAATAAAATCGCCAAAATCTATGCAAATTAAGAAACGATTTCAAAACCTCCTTCACGGTAGTGATTTCCTTTGTGTTCTCGTCTCGTCATAGAGCGTTTTCACTTGACGTCATAGCCGCCATATTGGTGTTCCCGTACAAAAGAATTTTAATTAACTTCTTTTGTTAGGAACACCAACATGGCTGCCTTGGCTTTTGTCATTTGAGTCCCACGGGACTGAAGCTCACGTGAGTGAAAACGCTCTATATGCATGCTGTGGTTCAAATTTTTCTTTTTTTTGAAATTTTTCAAACCAGTTTAATGTTTATTTTCCTTTGTCTCAGATTCATAACCATATTATGAGACAAAGAGAAACAAAAATGAAACTGGTTAAACCAAAGAAAAATTTGAAACATGACATATATTTTGGACAAACATGGCGTAATTCTCAAGGTTAGAAATCGTATAGAGCGTTTTCACTCACGTGACCTTCAGTCCCGTGGGACTCAAATGACAAAGGCCATGGCAGCCATGTTGGCGTTCCTAACAAAAGAAGTTAATTAAAATTCTTTTGTACGGGAACACCAATATGGCGGCTATGAGGTCAAGTGAAAACGCTCTATATCTGTACATCTACATACTGTCAAACCTCTAGTAAGCGGCCCTCTATTAAGCGGTCACCCTCTACTAAGCGGTCATTTAACAAATCCCCGGAATAAAATCGCTCCCGTAATTTACTGTAAACTTGACCTCTTTTAAGCGGTCACCTTTATTAAGCGGTCAGTTGGCTATTCCCTGAGGGTGACTGCTTAATAGAGGTTTGACTGTATATAACTTGCAAAATCCTTTCCAGGACAGGTCAAAAGTGCAATAAGAAGTGCACTAAAACAGAGTTATGTGCAGTGCTGTCTAACAAAAGATAAAATAAAAATTCAAACAAGCAGGTGGGCATTTACTGCCGACTTAAAGCGCTCTGTCGATTCCAATGTTAAAGTCTTGGGACTTGGGTGGTAAAATGTTCCACCCGCTCATGGTTCTCGGCCAAAAACTGTACTTATAATTCGTCACATTCGTTGCATAATACTTGGATGAATTTTAAAGGATGGGAGTGGCGGGTTCGTTGGCATGGAAAACCTGGTGCTGAACATAAGTTGGGATGGTTATTGCCATTTCGTTGTGTAGTATTTTGTAGAGCAGGCACAGCCTTGCCATCCGCCGTCTGTGCTGTAATGTAGGCCAATTAAAAAATGGTCTAATGCCCGGGTGACACAACCTTCCTAACTGGAATAAGTCCTCCGAGCAAAACGAGCGGAACGTCTCTGAACTGGCTCAAGCCAATCTATCTGATATTTTCTGTAGGAATCTCAAGCGGCACATCCGTATTTGAGGGTGGGTCTGACAAGCGATGTATATGCCTGTGCCTTCGTTTTAAGAACTGCTTTCATAACAAAACTTAGAAACGTGTCCAAAGTCCAAGAGGTTGCGATTTGAGGTTTTTGTTTTCATCGAGAACAGTTTCGAAACAATATTTTTACTTGTCCGGCTTTACATTGTACCATTTTTTTTTTTGCGATATCAAGTCTTTGGACAACTTCTCCATCCGTATACGGAAGCATTTATGTCGAGTTTGTCTAAAATACTCGTGATTATTCATTTCGCTTGAAAGGGCGTGGTTTGAAGAGTTATATAGACATCAAACCTTACTCAAAAGGGGAACTTTCGATGCCTTTTAAAATGAAAGTATATATATATATTTTTTTTTTTTCAAAAAAGAAAAACGCATTCCGTTGGTGTCTTGAAAACTGGATACACACACCCTTTGCCGATAAAAAGAAGTTAAAATAGTAGTGCGTGAGTGATGTCGAATTTCCTCCACTTTTACTGCCAATGACAAATAAGAGGAAAGTAATCAGACTGCTCTCCTTTCGCCCCAGTCCCCACCCCTGAGAGAGCTTGCTCGCAGGCTAAGGCGAAATCCGCTGAATGAGGTGAGTGCGACGCAAACGACGACGGCTGCTAATACAAGTAAAGTAGAAATCCTCGAGATCTCGCTTAAAAGTGGCTTTTACTCTTATTTTGATATCACAAATATCGATTGTACATCAAGTGAATAATTTGAGTGGTGGAACATTTCTTGATTTGAATGTTGTATTTGTGAGTTACAATGGTTCATATCTCTAATCAAGAGAAAATAATTGGACAGAGAGGGAGTCTCCCAGTAATGGGTTTGGGCAAGAGAAAATAATTGGACAATTATAATCTCTTGCTCTAATATGTTAATGATTGTGACGTCATTCCAGTATTTTACATTTTTCTCCTTGGGAATTCGACTATAACTATTGTCTGATTTAGTCACAATATTTGGTAAAATAACTTACAGAAAACATAATGATAATATGAGTGTTTATAAAATGCAATTTATCTCTACCAGTTTGTTTTTGTATAATAAATTAATACTGGGTTGACGTCACATTCATTAGCATATTGAAGATATAAACCTCTACAACTCCACCACTTAATGTGCCTATAACCCTTAAATACATATTTTCAGAATCAACTCTACGTACATTGAATAGTTAAATGGTGAAATATTTATTGTTTTGAACGTCGCGTTTGTGAGTTATAGAGATTTGAATTTACAAAATGCTAATTAGATGACGTCAACCCGGGAATTATTTATTATACAACTACCTGTTTTCATCTCCAAGTAATATTTTTTACGAATCAATTGACTATCCACTGTTCATTTTTGGTATTTATCAAATTAATTTGCCTTCAAGCTGTAAACTGCGCATTGTAAATTGGCGTAGAAATAATGGCGAAGTCCCGGGTTGACGTCATCTCATTAGCATTTTGTAAATTCAAATCTCTATATAAACTCACAAACGCGACGTTCAAAACAAGAAATATTTCACCATTTAACTATTCAATGTGCGTAGAGTTGCTTCTGAAAATATTTATTTAAGGGTTATAGTAGACTTTCTCAAAGTCGTTCGCTTCTCGTTTCCGGTCCGGTTTAAAGACCCCGGAGCTCTCGCGCTTCGCGCTGAGCTCTGAGCTCGACTTGTAGGCAAGTCTAGGGTTATAGGCACTTTAATTATTCACTTGTAATATACTTGTAATCAATGAAACAAACGTGACAGTTCTAGAATTACTAATCATGTGGTTATATCATAGTAATACTAAAGTGACTTTTTAAATTAGGAAATATTTATAATTTTTTTTTTCATCTTTTCAGCAGGGCTAGGTCGGTGCCATATTATGCAAACACCTGAAGCGGTCACCAGTAAATTAATTACAGTGCCCGCAATACTCGAAGAATAATTGGTTTTAATATTGAGTAACGAACATTCTTCATACTCAGTAACAATTGGACTTCGAGCGACGAAGTCGAGATACGAGTGACCGGAAACTCAAACAAAACAGACTTCGAGAAAGATTGAGTAACAATACGAATGTGGGTCGTGAAATGAACCTGACGCCGACTTTTCATTATTGGGAACCGAGTTTTTCACGTATGTTTTCAAAAAAGAGAGAGAAAAAGATCTCAATGTAATTTGAGTGCCGTCAGAAGTTCAAAACCATGGCTTGGTACATAAGGAGGGTGCTTCGTGTGGATGCACGGGTTCTAAAGTTCTAAGGTATGTTCTTCTTGCATTGGTAACGCGACGCGACGCGATTTTACAAATAGGGCAGAAGTACAAACAAAACATCGCTTTTGTGGCATCTTTTCGTTAAAGAAAGGAAAGTGAGCGGGATATGTAATACGAGCTGACTAAAAAACATTTTACACCAGCTTTCAGTCGTTAAGAGTTTCTTTCATCTCTTTGCGTTCTCTTGGTGAAACAAACGGGGTATGTTCAATGCGCATTTTATAGAATGTCGACCAGCAAACCAGCAGACAAAGTCAAATTTTTAAAAGTCAATTCAAGAAGACTGGTCTCGAGATAATTATTTGAATGCATAATAAGACATAAACGATAGGAAAAAGTGTTTTGGCAATAAGTGTCGAATTTGAATGTTGAATTATTTCTTTATGGTTCGAGTAAAATTTGCTGTGGTTACTCTGCGATTTCATATTATGAACAGATGAAATGGAAAATTCAGGAGAGTTGGATTGGTCTGACCGCATCATTCGAAATCAATTTGAAATGTTGCATATTTTGACGGCAGAAACGTGTTTTCACTCGGCAGCTGTTTTTTTGAACTCAATGTCGCCAAAAAAAGACGCATTAAATATTCTTATTGAATGGAACTACAAGTTCTGCTCTTCAGGGGGATTTTACGCTAAAAAACTTGAGGGATGAAAGGTGAGACATTTTCATAATATTTTCTGCCTTCTTGAAGAAATGGAGAAAGCGAGGGTAGGAAAACTCGTATGCCAACAATAAGCTCTTTTGGCCTATAACTTGGGTACGTTTGAAATACTTGGTGTAGATTAAAAATATTTCACTGAAATGAACCGTTCAATCTGATTTATTTCAAATAAAAATAACTGACGGCTTTCATACACATGGAAAGCATTGCATCGACAATGAAAGGGCTCTTGAGTAGGCCAATATCGATACATTAAAATTCTAACTTAACTCCAAGGCTTAGGGAAATAAAAAATAAATTAGTTATTCATCCCTCAATGTGATTTATTTTGTTTTTAATAAGCCTCAGAGCCCGAAGTAAGAATTTTAGAAATAGCCTATTCAGAGAGAATAAGAAACTTGTTTTAATGACTGTTTTAATTACGTATTTTTCTGGCGCCATAAACTGAACACTACTTAAAATAACCAATAATAATTGTTCAAATTTGTTTTAACGACGCCAAAGACGGGTAAAGCTCGGAGCATACTTTCACTGTTTAGCGGCGATAGCTTGTTCCAAGCTTCTCTCGTTATCGGCCCTCAGTAGAAATTACAGGAATATATAAGGAGCACTCATACCCTCCTGACCTCTCCTGGTCTATTTACTCTCCATATACAGTGTAACGAACCACGTCCCAGTCCTTCTCTGCCTTTAAAATGGCGCGATGTGCGCAACCTTGTCCTGTCATGCACAGTGCAATCAACCACGTCCCAGTCCTTCTCTGCTTTCAAAATGGCGCGACGTGCGCAACCTCCCGTTGCGGGTAATAAGTTCGTGTTCCAGTACACCAAATTGAAAATCAATAACAATGTTGTCCCCTAAACCACCACCAATCCTAACCACCCGTCATGGAACATCACTACACATCATCGCACGTTGCTAGACCTAATCAACTTCCCTAGAAATCATCTAATGGAACTAGACATCATCCAACATCACTAGGCATCATACAGGATATTGGAACACGAACTTCTTAACCTCGTCCCCAGGGTCTTCTCCGTTTTCAAAATGGCGGGCGTTGAAACCCCTGGACAAGGCTGTTCATTACTCCAAGTATCGTGGAGTATTTTGTCATGTGACACGGTGAAATGGCGTTGTCGAAGGGGAAATAAGATCGAAACTCCGCGATTTTGTTCGTATTATATGAAAAACTCGATCAGCTATCGAGGTGCTGTACTTTGGAACATTGCATCCAGGTACCACACTGACAATTTCAAGCAATTTTATGCCAGAGCTAAAAAGGGCGATTTTATTAAACAACTGGACCTTAATGCAACCTCGATTCAAACGCAAAGTAGGAACGTAATGGATTTTAAGTTTTATTAATGTGACCAATCATGTATATAATTATTTTTAATTTTAATGTATATAGAAAGGTTTTTAATTAGTGTAGCTAGAAACACGACCCCACAAGCAAGATTTTTGCTTTAATTTTTATCGTGCATAAATAAAGGATGTTGTTGTTGTTGTTGAAGGATATTTCCAGCGATTGGCAGTTGTGTTTGTTTACTGGAAATCTGAAACCGTTGTTCAAACGAAACGAAGACAATTCATCTTGTTTTACGCGACAATGTTTGGAGTACTGTATTTTGGCAGCCTTTAGCTTGTCCGGGGTTTCTACGTCCGCCATTTTGAATGAGGAGAGGGCCCTGCGGTCGAGGTTGTTGTCGTTTAGTCCTGAAACTCTAAAAGCCCAGGTTACATTTAATTTATTCAACATTTGGAACTGAATGAGAAATGAACCTGTTACCCTTGGATCTTAAGTCGAGTTAAAATTTATAAGTTATGTTTTTTGGAAGGAGGAAAACTCCGGAGAAAACTCGGCGAGAGCCTACGACAAATTCAACTGACATTGAGGCGAGAAAACTCAGCGAGAACCTACGACAAATTCAACTGACATTGAGGCGGCATGCACGTCTCGGAACGCCTCACAGGATTGGCTGAGAAAAGAACAGGCAACAGAACAATGGACCATAGCCCGGCAAACAATACATCTGCGTGATACCCAGGTGCAATGAAATCTGGTGTATACGGGTTCACAAGGGATTTCACATTGTATTCCTTTTGTTTTAAGGAATTGTGTCCTCGTAGTCCATTGTTTAGTACGAGAATTTAGTTTTATCGACGAAGTCGATAAGGTAAATTGACCACCGTAAAAAGATTCAAATAGCTGACGTTTCGAGCGCTAGCCCTTCGTCGGAGCGAATCAAGGAATTGTGGGTAGTGTGTGGTTTTATATAGTGAGCGGTGGGGCTACGCTAGTGGTGGAAATTATGTGACGCGTAAAACAAATGTAAATTAGTTGAATGAAAAGCGTTCGTTGATTCCGTGGGATTTGAGAAACGATCTATTAAAATCACTGATCGTTTCACATGCACCTCCGTAAATGTTATCTACTGCATAACATGTACTTTTTGCAAAAAGATATACATTGGCGAAACAGGGAGGAGACTGGACGACCGTTTCCGTGAACATCTCAGAGACGTTGAAAAAAATGACAAAGACGCATCCAAACCAGTCGCGCGTCATTTCAATCTTACTAACCATTCTAAACAACACATGACAATCTGCGGCCTTTCCCTACACCAGGGTAACACAGAAAGCCGTAAAAACTTAGAACAAAAAATCATCTTTCAAATCGGCACTCTCAAACCCCACGGAATCAACGAACGCTTTTCAATCAACTAATTTACATTTGTTTTTCACGTCACTAAATTTCCACCAATAGCGTAGCTCCACCGCTTACTATATAAAACCACACACTACCCACAATTCCTTGATTCGCTCCGATGAAGGGCTAGCGCTCGAAACGTCAGCTATTTGAATCTTTTTACGGTGGTCAATTTACCTTATCGACTCAGTCGATAAAACTAAATTCTCATGTTTCACCCCCCCCCCCCCCACCCCCACCGACGCAGCACCACAGTTTCTCTAGAAACTAACCCCGTCCATTGTTTAGTGTTTTGTTCTTGTCCTTGTGTTCCGGTACCAGGACGGAACCGAAATTTGGCACCCGTGATACTCGTGATAGAACCTTCATCATTTAAGTTGGGGCGGCAAGTGAATTTTGATCCCTGTAAAAATGAAGACTTCGTTTAATTATTCCATTATTTTATTTATTGTTTCAGCTACTTATCAAACGTTTTTCCTCAACGTTCACTTAAACCTCTCATTGCAATAATATGAACTTTAAGTATAACGATATTTTTATCTTAATTAATTTAAATTTACGTTTTACAGTTTTTTTTATGTTACAGTCGCGAAATAATTCGGAGAATACCGTTTTCCAGATTTTGTCCATCAAAACAAAGTCAATTCCAGTCTGTCGTCCACTCAAAGGCCAAGACACTAAACATTCAGTTATTACAGCTGTAAAATGGGCTTTTTACCGCTCCAGAAACTGTGGGGAGACTGAGCGCTAGCTTTTGGAACTAAGATTTCTGGGATTGTTTGGTAACCAATACGAGCTATGATTGGTCAGTGGTTGCCTTTGGAAACCATCAACTTATCGTAACTAACGCTGGTTACCCAAACGATCCCAGAAAGTGTAGTGCCAAAAAAGAATCGAAACCAAAAGAGAGCTCAGTCCCCCTGAAGTTTCTGGAGTGGCGAATTGGGACACATCATTCAAATCAACCAAAACGGTTGATCCTAAAAGAACAACAACATAAGTATCCCGATAACAGTCTGGATAATTGACTGGTAACTAAGAACCACAACAGTTTCGTATCTCTACGAAAACTCCCCAGAACAACACTTGCTCCAGGACTGTATAGGGCACTCTTATTTGGCCAAAAGTTCTTGTATGTAAGGATTGTTCCTTGCGATGACTTCTTCCTTTAATTTTGATACTTCACGTGCCGTTTGGTCGTCTGTCATGGTTTCTACTGGTAACTTTGCGACTTGACTGAGAAAATTTTTGATGATTTCTTCGCCATCCTAGTAAATAGAAAATATGGCACATGAGGAACATGGTAACAATGCAGACAAAAAATGATGACGATTTAAATCGAGAAGATATGATTCTTTGACAAAATCCAGGGACAAAATCAATCAATTACGACCGACCGATCGATCGATCCATCAAACAAACAAACAAACAAACAGATAGACAGCAGACGGACGGATTGAAGGAAAAGTAGTACTCACCTGTTTTACTAAACGTCGCCTTTTTGCAGGTGAAGCTCCACTTTCGGAATCTTAAAAACGAAAAATAAATACATTAAAGGTGTAATTGGTCAAATGAAAGCTACAAAGAAGTACTTTCTAGTGGCACTGTTATTATGCTGTACAAGGTAGTTCTAACTTTTGAGTTTGTGCATGAAATCCTACAGTGTGACCATTCAAATGAAAGCTATTGAGCAGTACTTTCCTGTGGTACTGTTTATTATGCTGTACAAGGTAGTTCTAACTTTTGAGTCTATGGATGTAGTCCTAAAGTGTGACAATACACCATTTTACAGTTGTGTGCTTAGTACCCTGGCCCTTGAGTGAAAGTGAGCCTGGAGTTGACTTTGTTTTGATACAAACCTATCTTCTTTTCATATGTAAATCATTTTCAACTTAAACTAGTTAGCGTAAGAACAACATGATTTACATAAGAAAAGCAGGAAGGTTTGTATCAAAGCATGGTCAGCTTCAGCCTCATTCTCACTCAAAGGCCAGGTCACTAAGCAGACAACTGTAAAAAATGGGCAATTCAAATGAAAGCAATGGAACAGCACTTTCCTGTGGTACTGTTTACCAAATATAGGATTTCGTCGTAGTACGTTGCTGTGGTGGTATATAAGCCGTACAATGTCGTTCGAACTTTTGATTCCGGCATCATTTTGAATAATTATCTCGGCCAGGGAGACTGATACGCACGCTAGACCTACAGATAGGCCTTTCCCGATTATGCTGGTAAAACTGGCATTTTATGCTCCTGGCACTTCTCGTTTTACGCCAAAAAAAATGCTCAAATTATGCTCGATTCTCAAAATAATGCTACTTTGGTTCCAGAAAATGCTTTGTTTTATTTCAAGCAAAACGTACAAACTCAAGCATCATGTGTGCTTATCAGCAACTGAAGAAAGTGAAAAGTATAGAAATTATCGAATGAGGCCTTAAACTACTGTGATAAAACGGTAAAATCCAAGCTTTCGCCGATTAACGGCATCATCAGGGATATATAGACCGACGCGGAATATTTTTCTTTTTATCCCTGATGATGCCGTCGATCGGCGAAAGCTTGGATTTTACCGTTTTTATCACAGTAGTTTAAGGCCTCATTCGATAATTTTTATATTCTTAAAATGCTACTGAAGGACAACATCCAAAAAAGTGAAAAGTGCTTAATTGTTTGTTTATAAAACTTGTGATACAGCCAAAACTTGTCCAATGATAAACAGTTAAAGATCGATCTCGAGCTATCGTTGAAGGGACTGGTCTATGTTCTCCGTCAGAATTTCCTTCTATGAGCTGCAAATTTCGAGAAGATGGCGTGGCACTGGCCGACGCCATCTTGTTTGAGCAAGCGCGTGAACGGCCTCTGAACGTTAACTGCTGACCAGCTAGGTCCAGACTTCTCTCGAGTCAGTTCAGATGCACTCAGTTCGTACTTCAGTTACAGAAATCCTTCTCTCAAACACAAAAGCAAATCATCACAATGGTTTTGAATTCTAAAATTTAGCATGGAAAATGTTTTGATTGCTGAAATCTAGATCAAAGTTATGCAAAATGCTAAATAATGCTAGCAATTCTTTTTACAGAAAAAGTGTGAAAAAATGCTTGTTTAACCAAATAATGCCAAAACAAATGCTAGCATAATCGGGAATGGCCTACCTACAGAGAAGACCCTGTGGACAAGTTTGCTCTTGTGTAAACAAATAACGTAGCGTAAGTTCTTATGCGGTCTGCAGAAGAAACTATACTTGTCAACAGCAGAAGTAGGAAGACAACTGGTCGCTTTTCTCATAAATAAAATAACTATATTTAGAGAGAAAAGCCACATCAGCCGTAGCTGGTTTTCATGCAGGTCCTCTGTCCAGATCGAATTGGAATTTAGAATGCTGGTTTTTAAGGAGAGGGGAAAACCGGAGTACCCGGAGAAAAACCTCTCGGAGCAAGGAGAGAACCAACAACAAACTCAACCCACATATGACGCTGGGTCCGAGGATCGAACCCGGGCCACATTGGTGGGAGGCGAGTGCTCTCACCACTGCGCCATCCCTGCTCCCCTCATATGGCAAGTGAAATGAAGGTTTGACAAGAAAATCGACCTATTTATTTCACTGTTCGGTTCCAACAATCCACTTTGCTTACTGTCGTTATACGCCACTGTAAGTTAATGTGCGCTATTTACTCGTGGCGTAGCCGACGAGTTATGTTTTGCCCTCTGAGATGTCACATTGGTGCATGCAAATTTATGCACGCATATTTTAGTTTCACTGGTCTGATTGGTGGACACGCAAACCAAATGATCTCGCTCTTGATATGACAATGCGAGGCGTTCATGGATGGATAGGACCGTTTAATATTGTGCTCACCGCCTAATTTTGTGTTTTATGCAACTTGCCATTTGCTAAGCGATCGAGGTTTCAAGTGTCGGCTACTGAATGTAGTAAATGTTGTGTTGTGTAACTTTTTAGACATAATTTGTTTCTCCGTAAAAGCCCTCTGTAGTGTATTGATTTCTATAGCAACAAGTTCATGTATACTATTGCCTAATAATAAGTTAAGTAAAACTACTGCATGTTAGAGTGCTGTTACTAAGTACAAGTAATATAATTGATTGTATCACGTTATAGATGAAGGTTTATTGAATAAAGTGCATTACATAGATAGCAATGGAGAAGTGAGTGTCTTCTTGACTCCTTACTAATAAGTGACTACACACACTCAAAACACTCGTGAATCAATACTGCAATGGATTAAAGACGCCACGAGTTCAAACTTTGTTCAGCTTCTAGTTTACGAATATAATTCGTTGTTATTTGCGTAAGATTTTAGTCAAATTTATTGAAGTCCGAGGGTGCACTACCTTTTGTGCTACTTAATGTCGAACGCACTTATTAATCTATGATTTCTACTAGTTTATTTATGAATTGCAAATACCAACCTAACACTCCTTCCCCCAACGGTGCAGTGCTGCCCTGAAAATCTTCCAATTCTACAGCTTTTTGTCTGGCAAACTAATGGATAAAAAGTAACGACAGCAAATAACGACTGAGTTCGGACGAATATATTATGATAATGGATCTTGTTTTTTGGGGGAGAGGGAGGGGAAAGCTTGTTTTTTTTTAAGGGAACCCTGGAACCCTGCCTTAGCACACATACAGCTAGTTTACACAGAGCCCTGTTTACTTAACAACACCTGATAACAGAAATTACACGGTACAGAAAAAAAAGCAATTATGAACAACCAACACTATACAACTAGTTTATATATATCGCTAAGATTGTACATTGCACTTAAGATGGCGTTTTGCCAGGATCTCGAACTCCTGCCTTGAAAATAATGTCATAAATATAATTTATAATGTAACATGCACATAGTAACAAATCCATTTGTTTTGACAGAATATTTCACATTCACAAACTGTTCAGGTCATGGATAGAAGTGACTGTTTTTCCTTTATAATCGCTAGCCTTTATTCGGCCTAACAAAATTTCACAGGAATTCAGCGGTTTGAGGATGTCTACCTCCAGTTCGGCCATCTTGTCTTTGGAAAGTTTGGCCGTCACTTCGTTTTCCCTACAGAGCTCGCTAAATGACATGATTCGGTCGCTTCTGCGTTCTGTAGCAGCTTGTGATGTGATCTTGTAATATCTTCCATTTTTGACAAAGATATGTGCAGTTAAACTTGATGCGCGTTTTTTAGACATGACAGGAGACGAATTCGTTTTTCCTAAACTAGCCAAGTTTTCATTTTCATCACAAGAAACTACTGTTTCCTCAGACACCTGCTTGTTAACTTGCTGAGATGGTTCCATTATTAGGAAACTTATTCAAGAACAAACGGTTGGAAAGTGTGCAAAATGGTTTGTGACTATTATTTATATTGTTTATTGTTGACCTTGTTTGTGTCAATGAGAAGTATCGATGACGTACGTTCTAAAATGAGCGTATTGGCATGTTTTGTAGATCAAAGGATTGCGACCCAATCAGCGCTTGATTTCATTGTTTATTTCCACTGACGCACATGGTTAATAAGTGTTTTAGTGTGTTTTGCACATCAAAGTATTGCGACCCAATGAGCGCTTGATTTCATTGTTTATTCCACTGACGCACATGGTTAATTAAGTACTGTATAAGTGTGTTTTGCACATCAAAGTATTGCGACCCAATCAGCGCTTGATTTCATTGTTTATTCCACTGACGCACATGGTTAATTAAGTGTATTAGTGTGTTTTGCACATCAAAGTATTGCGACCCAATGAGCGCTTGATTTCATTGTTTATTTCCACTGACGCACATGGTTAATTAAGTGTTTTGGTGTGTTTTGTACATCAAAGTATTGCGACCCAATCAGCGCTTGATTTCATTGTTTATTCCACTGACGCACATGGTTAATTAAGTGTATTAGTGTGTTTTGCACATCAAAGTATTGCGACCCAATGAGCGCTTGATTACATTGTTTATTTCCACTGACGCACATGGTTAATTAAGTGTTTTGGTGTGTTTTGTAAATCAAAGTATTGCGACCCAATGAGCGCTTGATTTCATTGTTTATTTCCACTGACGCACATGGTTAATTAAGTGTTTTGGTGTGTTTTGTAAATCAAAGGATTGCGACCCTATCAGCGATTGATTTCGTTGTTTATTTCCACTGACGCACATGGTTAATTAAGTGTTTTGGTGTGTTTTGCACATCAAAGTATTGCGACCCAATCAGTGATTGATTTCATTGTTTATTTCTACTGACGCACATTGTTAATTAAGTGTATTAGTGTGTTTTGTAAATCAAAGGATTGCGACCCAATTAGCGCTTGATTTCATTGTTTATCTCCACTGACGTAGATGGTTAATTAAGTGCATTAGTGTGTTTTGTAAATCAAAAGATTGCGAACCAATCAGAGCTTGATTTCATTGTTTATCTCCAGTGACGCACATGATTAATTAAGCGTTTTGGTGTGTTTTGCAGATCAAAAGATTGCGACCCAATTAGCGCTTGATTTCATTGTTTATCTCCACTGACGCACGTTTTTAAATGACATATTGACATGTTATGGAGATCAAAGGATTGCAACACCATTAGCGCTTACCGGTCATTGTTATTAAAACCTAACGTGTTTTATGCATAAGCAAGTGAAGTAAGAATAAGAACACCTCAACCTGCCTCCCATTTTACAACTGTACGTTCCATAAATAATGGTAACAGGACCGAGTGGAGTCCAATTTGGTCAGTAAGTGATTAACAAAATCGGACGACCGCGTAGCAGCAGTCCGATTTGTTAATCACGAGTATGATTACAGACAGAATTGGACGACACGGCACGACACTTTCCGAAAAAAATTAACATGAAAAAAGAAATGGGAAGAAATTAAAGGGAATAACTTAAAGAATGACTTTTTATCAACCGAAAGTGTTTATACAATTTCGTCACTGCAAAACTGGCATTGAAATATGCAGAAAATGATGAGATGTGATTAGCTCATGAAACTGTCCGATCACAACAAACTGTCCGATTACATTGTCCGATTACAACTTTGCAGAAGAAAATACAGAGGTTTATGAACCAATCACATTGGAGAAAATTGCAATAGTTATGATTAATGCGTAAACAATTATAATACCAACTGCCTGGCAAATCCAGAACGAGAATTGAATCCAGAAACTTTTGCTCTGGCATAATCGTATTCGGACTGAAAAGGGAAAGTCATGCAAAAAACAAAACACATGCTTACGTCAATGACACTTGCTGGGAAGTGCGCTAGTTCTGCAACATGAATACCAAAGCTCTGATCACACACACCTGGAATTAAAACATTTTGTTGTTGTAAGTTCATTATCCTTTGCAGAACTCGCAATCACCCTAATCGCTGAACAAAAATAGTAATAAGGGCCTGTTGACATGGAAGTTTTCGTTCCAGGATGAGTTCATCTGTGTATCAGGTCATTTCCTTTTTTCTGTTTATATGGTTTTTGTCTTAGGATGATTTCACTCCTGTCCTAAGCACCGGGACGAAACGCGACGTAAATTTCCATGTAAACAGTCTTCCCGGGATGAAAATACAATCAGCCATTTTGTTATGATTAGCACAATTTTACCAGTTAATTATTGACAAGGGTTAAGGTTCTCGGTTTTCATGTAAACGGGCCCTAAAAAAGAATTTGTAAAACGTTCTATTGTACGGGTGGTTCGATAAGAAGCAGTTCGGGATCGAAATTAAACCACAAGAAAGTAAGTCGACGAGAGTTTAAACTTCAAGTATCAAAATTTCGCTTGCCTTATGGCCATGTTATATAGCCAAATGCCGCCCAATATACAACTGAATTAGGGAAGTGGTCATAACAAGTATACTCGACGAGGACCCACCTTGTGTAGGGGTGGGGGGGGGGGGGGGGGGGGGGGAGGTTATGCAAGATACCATCTATCTGATGAGTGTAATGGACTAAATTTTTTGTCTTAAAAATTGGAGATGAGACTTAAATATTCTGTCTGCATAAAGCTTGCATTGCTAGTAAAACGGCACAGGAAGATTTAAATATTTTTCTCAGTTTCTACTCCTGATAGAATGGGGGTTATACCAACAAGACACCATCTTTTTAGGTGGGGGAGAGGGGGTACATAAAGAGACCACCAGTCGTTTTGTAAAATGGTGGGTCCTGTCCGAGTACAATGGTTTTGACCATTTCCCTTAGACAAAAATATTATACAGAGCAAAACAGAACAAAAAGTTTGTGGATAAAAAGCAGGAGTGTGACAGGCGGTCAAGAAATCAACGTTGCCATTTTGGTAGCCTCTATTTTGTCTTTTTAGTGTATATGTTGTGGTTCAATTTTATCCTTGGTTCAAATTTTATTTTTCTTTGTTTTGGGCTATGGTAATGTAGGGTAATGAGTTTTAAACAAAGGAAAATAAAATTTGAACCAAGGATAAAATTGAACCACAACATATACTTCTTTGCTTTCGTCCCCTTAGACAATTTTGTTTGCTATTTGGAGATAATAAGGAAAGCTTTAAGCAGACTCCTGGCGTGCGTTTTGCGTTTCTCGAAACTCCTGATGTCTTTTCGGGTCCGAAAGCTATTTTTTAAATGTAGCTTCTAACGAAAGGCGTTGAAGTTTTAAGCCCACAAATCAGCTAAAGTTGTGCAGTAAACGTAAGATTTTATTGCTTAGCTTTCAAAATCAACAAAAACCGAATCTTTATTGGTTAACATTCTGCACGTAAAACAGCTTTTTGGGACTTTCGAGAAACGCACGCCTGGCCATACTCATGCATGAAATCACGGTATATCAACCAGGAAACTGTCCCTTTAGCAAGAGCGCATAATATTAATAAGACAAAAAGGATTTTATTAGGGACTATTCTGGAATAGGACAACCAACAAGGAGCTTTATGGAAATCTACCTCCCATCTCAAAAACTCTGCAGACTCGTAGACTACAGTTCAGTGGACATTGCTGGAGAAGCAAGAACGAGACTGCTTCTCAGCTACTTCTCTGGGATCCAACACACGGCTGGCGATCGAGGGGGCGCCCAGCAATAACTTTCATAGACCAATTAGAGAGGGACACTGGACTGGCACGGCAGGAACTCCCAGTTATCATGTCTGACAAAGGGGAGTGGAGAAAACTCATTGAATCAGTGCGGGTGTGCCTGAAGTAGTAGTAGCAGTAGGAATGTTATGCATAGATAGAAACAGTGTTCTTTTGTAACTATTCCGTCTTGTGAACGAACAGAGAAGTATTCTGTTGATTTATTCTGCACTCGATAGTCAAATGAACGAACGTTTTACAGCTTACTCGAAAAAGGCAGAATTAGCCTTCGCCCGGGAAATATTTTGGTTCATTATTCAGAAAAGTGCAGAATCGCTTTAGGTCTTGAAATATTTTGGATAACTAAGAAAGTTACAGAATTGCTTTAGCTTGGGAAAGATTTTGCGGAAAAGGAAGAATTATAATGTTCCGTTGGAAAAGGCTTTGGTTAACTCAAATAAGGCAGAATTGTATTCGGTTGAGAAAAAGTTGGGTTTTCTCAGAAAAGGCATAATTGCTTTCGTTTGGGAAATATTTGGTTTATTCGGAATAGACAGAATTACGTTCGTTTGGTAAAGATTTTGGTTTATAGGGAACAGATAGAACTGCGATCGGTGGAGACAGATTTCGATTTACGCGGACAAGGCAAAATTGATTTCGTTTGGGAACGATTTTGGCCAACTCGAAATAGGTAGAATTGCGTTCGTTTTGGAAAGATTTTAGTTCAACAGGAATAGGCAGAATTGTGCTTGGTTGCCGTTGGGAAAGATTTTGATTTGCTCGAAAAAGGCGCAATTACTTTCGTTTGGGAACAATTTTGGTTAACTCGGAATATGCAAAATTGTGTTTGGTTAGGAAAGATTTTGGTTAAATCGAAAAAGGAGGAATTGCGTTCGGTTGGGAAAAATTTTGGTTAATAAACTCGGTAAAGACAGAATTGCGTTCTTTTGGGAAAGATTTTGGTTTACTCGAAAAAGGAAGAATTGGTTTCGTTTGGGAAAAATCTTGGTCAACTCGAAAACCGTTTGGGAAAGATTCTGGTTAACTCTGTCGAAAAACTCATAATTGCATTCGTTTGAGAAATATTTTGGTTTACTTAGTCTAAAAAGGCAGAATTACTTTCGTTTGGGAAAGATTTTAGTTAACTCAGAATATGTAAAATTGTGTTCGGTTAAGAAAGATTTTGGTTTAGTCAGAATATGTTGAATTGGGTTCGTTTGGGAAAGATTTTGGTGAACTCGGAATAGCAGGAATTGCGTTCGTTTCGGAAATATTTTAGTTAACTTGGAATATGAGGAATTGCGTTTGTTTGGAAAGGTTATAGTTACTTTGGAAAAGGAAGAATAATAATTTCTCGAAATATTAGTACATTTTGATATTTTGTATTCTAAACTTGGATTTTATGTTTACATTTTTTATTGAATTTATATCATTATATTTTTATCGTTTTATTGTCCATGTCTTATTTGGCATTGTAATAGTATTTCAGTCATTTTTAGTGTTCATTATGGGGTCAGAATTGCATTCGTTTGGGAAAGATTTTGGCTAACTCGATATAGGCAGATGGCGTTCGTTTCGGAAAGATTTTGGTTAACTCGGAATCAGAGGAATTGCATTTGATTGAGAATGATTTTGGTTAACTCGAAATAGGCAGAAATGCGTTTCTTTGGAAAAGATTTTGGTTAACTCGCAATGGGAGAAATTGTATTCGTTTGGGAAAGATTTTGGTGAACTCGGAATAGCAGGAATTGGGTTCGTTTGGAAAGATTATAGTTGAACTTGGAAAAGAAAGAATAACAGTAATTTCTCGTAATATTAGTACATTTTGATAGGAATACGCAGAATTTTGATTCGTAAAATGAAGAATTTGGAAAATATTTTGCTTAACTCGCAATAGGAGGAATTGCGTTCGTTTGGAAAAGATTTTGGTTAACTCGCAATGGGAGAAATTGTATTCGTTTGGGAAAGATTTTGGTGAACTCGGAATAGCAGGAATTGCGTTCGTTTGGAAAGATTATAGTTGAACTTGGAAAAGAAAGAATAATAGTTATTTCTCGTAATATTAGTACATTTTGATATTTTGTATTCTAAACTTGGATTTTATGTTTACATTTTTTTATTGAATTTATATCATTATATTTTTAACGTTTTATTGTCAATATCTTATTTGGCATTGAAATACATTTCAGTCATTTTTAGAGTGTTTACTTTGGGGTCAGAATTGCATTCGTTTAAAAAAGATTTTGGCTTACTCGATATAGGCAGATGGCGTTCGTTAAGGAAAGATTTTGGTTAACTCGAAATTGGAGGAATTGCGTTCGTTTCGGAAAGATTTTGGTTAACTCGGAATCGGAGGAATTGCGTTTGATTGAGAATGATTTTGGTTAACTCGATATTGGCAGAAATGCGTTCCTTTGGAAAAGATTTTGGTTAAATAGGAATATGCAGAATTTTGATTCGTAAAATGAAGAATTTGGACAATATTTTGCTTAACTCGCATCAGGAGGAATTGCGTTCGTTTGGAAAAGATTTTAGTTAACTTGGAAAAGGAAGAATAACTATTATAGTATTTTATCGCAATATCAGTGCATTTTGATATTTTGTATTCTCAACTTGAATGTCAAGTTTACATTTTTTTTTTGAATTTCTATCATTATATTTTAAGCGTTTTTATTGTCAATACCTTATTTAGTATTGTAATAGTATTTCAGTCATTTTTAGAGTGTTCATTATGGGGCCAGATTTGTATTCGTTCGGGAAAGATTTTGGCTAACTCGATTTAGGCAGATGGCGTTCGTTAAGGAAAAATTTTGGTAAATCGAAATAGGAGGAATTGCGTTCGTTTGGGAAAGATTTTGGTTAACTCGGAATCGGAGGAATTGCGATCGATTGAGAAAGATTTTGGTTAACTCGATTTAGGCAGAAATGCGTTCCTTTGGGAAATATTTTGGTTTGCTCGAAAAATGACACAATTGCTTTCGTTTCGGAAAAATATTTTGGTTAACTCGAAAAAGGCAGAATTGCATCCGTTTGGGAAAGATTTTTGCTCACTCTGAATATGCAAAATTGTGTTTGTTCAGGAAAGTTTTGGAATTACTCGAAATGGGGATATTGCTTTCGTTTAGGAAAGATTTTGGTTTACTCTGATAAGGCAGAATAGCGGTCCTTTGGAAAATATTTTGAATAACTCGGAATGGGAAGAATTGCGTTCGGTTGGGAAGGATTTTGGATAACTCGAAATATGCACAATTGATAGTTTTAGAGTGTTCATTAGAGGACCACAAGTTTATTCTACGCTATTACGTGCCACCCCCTTGAAATAAAAGATACTACTAAAACTACTTTTACGTTCGTTTGGGGGAATAGGAATAGACAGAATTAGGCTTGGTTGGGAAAGATTTTGGTTTACTCGGAAATATGCAAAATTGTGTTCGGTTGAAAAAGATTTTGGCTAACTCGAAATAGGCGGATTTGTGTTCATTTGGGAAAGAGTTTGGTTTAAAAGGAATACGCAGAATTGTGCTTGGTTGGGAAGGATTTTGGTTTGCTTGAAAAAGGTACAATTGCTTTCGTTTTGGAAATATTTTGGTAAACTCGGAATATGGAAAGTCAGGAACGATTTGGGATTACTCGGTATAGGAGGAATTGCGTTCGTTTGGGAATGATTTTGGTTAACTCGGAATAGACAGAATTAGGCTTGGTTGGGAAAGCTTTTGGTTTGCTTGAAAAAGGTACAATTGCTTTCGTTTTGGAAATATTTTGGTTAACTCGGAATATGGTAAGTCAGGAACGATTAGGGATTACTCGGTATAGGAGGAATTGCGTTCGTTTGGGAATGATTTTGGTTAACTCGGAATAGACAGAATTAGGCTTGGTTGGGAAAGATTTTGGTTCAATAGGAATAGACAGAATTAGGCTTGGTTGGAAAAGATTTTGGTTTACTCGGAATATGCAAAATTGTGTTCGGTTGGGAAAAATTTTGCCTAACTCGAAAAAGGCACAGTTGCTTTCATTTGGGAAATATTTTGGTTAACTCGGAATATGGTAAATTATGTTTGGTCAGGAAAGATTTGAGATATTCTGTATTTAATTATGATAGATAGAAATCATGTAATGCGCGCTTGATCATTTCATGGAAAGCGCGCAATATAAGAATTAAATTATTATTATTATTATAAAGATTTGGGATTAATCGGAATATGAGGAATTGCGTTTGTTTGGAAAAGATGTTTGTTAACTCCGTCGAAAAAGACAGAATTACTTTCGTTTGGGAAAGTTTTTGGTTAACTCAGAATATGCAAAATTGTGTTCGGTTAAGAAAGACTTTGGTTTACACCGAATAGGTGGAATTGTGTTCGTTTGGGAAAGATTTTGGTTTACTCGGAATAGGCAGAATTGCGTTCGGTTAAGAAAGATTTAGGCAAAATTTAGTTCGGCTGAGATATATTTTGATTTAGTCGAGAAATGCAGAATTGTATTCGGTTGGAAAATATTTGGGTTTACTCAGAAAAGGCAAAATTTGCGTTCTTTTGTGAAAGATTTTGGTTTACTCGGAAAAGTCAGAATTGTTTTCAGTTGGGAAAAATGTTGGTTTACTCTGATTATTTAGAATTGCGTTCCGTTGAGAACGATTTATGTTTACTTGCAATAAGCAAGAGTGCGTTTGTTTGGTAAAAATCCATGTTTTCTCGGAAAGACAGAATTGTGTTTGTTTGGAAAAGATTTGATTTACTTGGAATATAAAGAACTGCATTCGTTTGAGAAAGGTTTTGGTTACTGACAATGCACAGTTTTCCGTTTCTTTCAAAAGCTATTGGTTTAATGAACTAAAGAAAAATTGGGTCGGTTTATGAGCGTGTTCGGTTTAATCGGAATAGCCAGGGTGTGTTTCGTCTTCACCTAGACGGGAGACTACCGTTTCTACATGGTCATTATATCAGATATAGGTGCTGGTCTTATCATTTTGAAATACCTCAACATGGGCAGCATTTCTGTTTTATTAAATTATTTTAGTAAATGGTTTAAACCTTAGAGTACAGAGAAGTTTATCTGGTAATATTTCCCAGGGCCAGGTGACGGTACTGTAGCCATGAAAACAACTGTTGTTGCTGACGTTAATTGATGTTTTGACAACCCGAGCGGGTCACCTCAGAATCGTGTAAGTAATGTATCTTCAGATGTGTAAGATTGTTGTATGTGAAGAATTAAAACAGTCTCATCTGTCGGTCCATCGTCCTTCTTGAATTTCTTCATCAGTTTTTTTAAGATCCAGAATCTTAGGACTGACCGTACGTATCATAATATCATTAACAAGTCAATTATCTTACCAGGCTTTACTTTATATAGCAGAGTCAGAGTCCCGCTGGAGGTCATGGCTGTCACATGCAGGTTAGTAACCGTGGAAACCTCGTCCGCAAGGGCTGTGAGCTCATGGAAATGAGTAGCAAACAGACAGAAACATTGGATCTTAGTGGCGATATACCTGAAAGAACAAGAAGCGGTCAGTGAGTGAAACGTCACAAGCAGCAGTCGATAAAGTGCCTTACTCAACAAATTCTGATCCACAGATGTTAAAGTAGAAATATAGGAGGACAATTACCAATTTTAAGGTTGTCGAACTTATTCATGATTTTGACACATTTAGTGACTTTCAGAATTAATTAATTAATTAATTAATTAACACTTTGACTCCCAAGAGTGCCCAAAATAAAAATGCAAGGAAAATCCCAATTTTATTTTCTAAAACGATGAAAACAAATAGTAACATGTGAAAGAGTCACCAAAGAGGTTTCATTTGAATGGTCACAACAGGATTTCGTCCACAGACTCAAGATTCTTTATAACTGACTCTAGGAGTGAAACAACAACAAAAACAACAATCTTTAAATTACTCCAGAGCCTACAACAAGTATTTCCAATATTGAATAAGAAAAATAATAGGAGTACTGGCTACTAAAGCTAAAACTGCTATCAACGCGCGCCTTGTATAAAATAAAATAACATGTTGAAAAACAGCATAAAAATACACAAATTTATGTCCTATTAAAGTGCACCTAACCCCTATTTTTTTTATTCGCCTAAATGAATGCGCTTGTTTTCTGGAGTGTATCTGTGAAAAAATGTTTGGATTCGGTGAAATCCTCGATTTTCTGTGACCTGTTGAATTAGAGGATAATTTCGTTCAGTACCGAGCGACATGGGATCTGGGGCGAGTGCCTGGGCTGTCAGGTGATATGACGTAGATTCGGGAACTGAAATTCCCCCAAAGAAAGCATCGTCGAGTACTTTCAGCGGCGAGGCACCGGGCAGGCATAATTTCTTTTTTGCACAAGTTTTGCACGACTAAAGCACAGTATTTACACTCGATTCGCGCAAAAATGAAGGAAATGGTTCCCGAAAGTACGTCACGTCACATGACTAGACCCATGCCCGGTCTAACTCGGTACTGAACCAAACACTGCTCCGTTTTGGCACGATTTTTGAAATTTCAACAGGTCACAGAAAATCGAGGATTTCACCAAATCCAAACATTTTTTCACAGATACACCCCAGAAAACAAGCGCATTCATTTCGGCGAATAAAAACAATTAGGGGTTAGGTGCACTTTAAGGAACTATGGACTAATGCCCCATTCACACCAACGGTTAAACGTGTTTAAATGTTGTTTAGTTTAACTACGTTTTAGCCTCTATCTTGAACGTTTTGAAATGTATATAACTCAAACTACCTGGAATGGTAATAAAGTCAATAAAGTTTCTTTTAGTAAAGATTCCACTCCAAATATTACGGGAAATTAGGAGGTATTTTTCTAAACCTGTTTTAAACTAAACAACATTTAAACATGTTTAAGCATTGTTGTGAATGGGGTATTAGACTGTCCTGATAAACACCAAGCATGAACATTTGAATCTTACTGTGATATTGCCCAGGCAAGTCCAAAGCCGTCGTAAGTTGAGGTGCCTCTTCCCAATTCATCAATAATGATAAGAGAATTCTCTGTAGCAGACTAAGAAAAGACAGGTTTCTTTTTAGTTCAGATCATTCCACCGATGCCATACTTCATCGGATTACAGTTCTAATCTTATTTTGATGCTTAGAGACAAATTAATAATTCGCTTTATTTGAAAGATTCTTTTATGCCTTAAAAGAAGAATAGCTCATTAGAAATGAAGGATTGCTTTTTTAAATTGCTGAACTGATGAACTACATGTTCGAATGGAAGAATTGGCTATTGGAATAGAAGAAGGGAAGAATAGCATATTTGAAATATTCTTTTCACATAGCCAACTGCTACAAGCGCTTCAGTAATGTTAAACGTTGTTTATATTTACCCTTAATATTGAAGCTGTTTCCAGCATTTCTGACATGAAAGTGGAGACACCTTTCAACTGGCTATCCCCAGACCCCACACGGGCTAAAATGCAATCTGTGATTGAGATCTCTGCAGAGTTACATGGCACAAAGCAGCCAAGTTGAGCCATCAGTACTATCACTCCTGTCTGAAAATGAATAAGATGGAAAAAAGAAACAAGTAAATTTCTTTTGTAAAATTACTGGAAACAAACGGCACCAAATAACAGCTTTCATTTAAATGCCACAGCGTAGGATTTTGTCCACAGACTTAAAAGTTAGAGCCATGTCTACAAGGTTTGAATGTGGAAGTGAGCTTGGGTTTGCGAGTTTAAAAAGGAACAGTGTCACCAGCATCTTTGTGAGTAATTCTACTTATCGTAAAAGGTTTAAACCCAGGATTATCAATCAGGGGCGTAGCTACCTGTACGCACGTACGCACGTGCGTAACTAAAAAAGTCGAAAAAAAGAGAAAGATTTGGGACTTGAGGGTGGGGGGAGGAGGTAAGGGGAGTGTTTGAAAATTGATTGTGTGTACCTCTGAAAAAGTCCTGGTCTCTAAAGAACTGTAGTTGTTGTTGACAATGTGTGACGTTTTGACAACCTGAGCAGAAGTCACCTTCAGAGTCATGTGAAACTGTCAGTTAATTCAGAGTTTTTTTTTTTGTAGCCTGATTAGAGAATGAGGTGCCTATTCTAATAAGTCCATTGTTAACAAAGATTTGCCTATATATAACCATTTCAACTGTACCACATATGCACAATGTACTCGGATGATTAAAATAAACACTGTTAAATGCCTAAGGCGCTGATTTTGTTTTGGATGATGTTCTTGGGAACCTTTATTCTACAGAGAAAGATATCAGCATAAGGAAAGCACAGGCTTGGAGAGCTTTGAATGGTATGACGAAAATATGGAAGTCCATTATGAGTAGAGATTTGAAAATCAGATTCTTCATAGCCACCATTGAATCAATCTTACTTTATGGGTGCGAGAGCTGGGCTCTGTCAAAAGCACAAGAAAAGTCGTTGGATGGAACATACACTAGGATGCTGCGGAAAGCTTTAAACATCCACTGGAGCAGCCATATAACAAACCAACAACTGTATGGAGATCTTCCAGCAGTCAGCAACAAAATTGCCTCTCGTAGACTACAACTAGCAGGGCACTGTTATCGCCATCCAGAGTTAAGTACCCAGAAATTAGTCCTATGGGAGCCCACACATGGTCATTGTGGAAGAGGAAGACCGAGAACTACCTATATTGACACTCTTAAGAGGGATACTGAGGTATTCGAAACAAGTGAGATTGCTGCACTGATGGCTGATAAGAGGCTGTGGAAAGACCTAGTGGTTGCTCGCCTTCGGGCGCCCTAGTAGTAGTAGTATTCTACAGAGATATTTAAATGAGGTGTGGCATTTATCTAACAAAGATGAATGATATTGATAGTCATTGAAAATGCACAACTTGTAAAATACATGTAGTAAAGAAATGGAAAATGGAAATGGAAAAATATTATCAGAATCTTGCAAAACAAATAATTCAAAATGTGCGTAAAGAAGTGTGAGAAAACCCCGCGTTTTGAGCCTGCTCACAAACCTGTCTGATGTATGTGGACTTGCCACCCATGTTAGGGCCAGTGATGATTAAAAATTCTTTTTCACCTGCGAATGGAAAATGAAGACCTGATGTTGAAGAGCAACCTTGTGGAGTTCCACTGAAATTCTTATTTATCTATTTTTCTTTTAATTAGTTTTGGTTTTACTTCTCATTGGTTGAGGAAGTGGCACTAGTATTTTTTAATAATCACAAAGCGTAGTAATGCAAAACCAGAGGTAGCTGTAGTACACGTAACAATCAAGAAGTCCAACATAAAAATGGTTAAAGTGCCAGTAAGTTTATGGAAATGGTGAGCATACTGCCCTATTCTCCAGAAGGAGAGATGGACGATGATGATGATAATGATGATGATGATGATGACCAGTTAGTTCAGCTGTTTTCATACCTCGTTCCAGTGTAATATCATTGGAAATGAAGGCCACATCATCTTGAACTTCAAGACAGGGATGTCTAGCCATGTCTAGCTTCATATGTCCCTCCCCTAAAGAAAACAAATACAATGACAGGTACTTTGTCATAACATATATGGCTACGACAGCAAGGTTCTAAACACATAATTTAACTACACACATAAATTTAACTTAGCTCTATAATCTGAAAATATATGGATACATATATATTTGTCATATTAATATGAAAAATTTCTTAATTAATTCCAACACGGCATTCATGTAAAACAGGCTTTATTTTAGTTTATTTTTCTTTAATAGTTAGCTATTTTTTTAAAATTATAGAAGATTAATTTATATACATAGTTTCATATCAAGTTGTAGTTTTATATTAAATTGTTAATGCCTGATGTATTTACCGTGTTTTTAAATAAAGATGATGATGATGATGATGATGATGATGATAATTACAGAGGTAAAATCACAGGGAATATTAATCAATCATAACATACCTTTAGGAGTTATTTTAGGACGAACATATGGAATAGGTGCATTTGCAGACACATGTGCAAAACTGTTGTTGAAAGAGAAATACAAGATATTATATTATAACAAGTTGCCACAAGATAATAAACAAAGATTTAACATATTGTATAGTTGCAGTTAATTGCGATATACAGTTTGAGTTATTGGCTCTTTCACTGGGCGAGGTTTGACAAAAAAAAACTTTGTTCAATAGAAATGACATGGCCAGCATTACTGCATCACTTGTACTATTACTACCAGCTTAGTCACCTAATCAAGCCATCAATTTGTGCAATGATATCACTCAACATTTGCATGGGTTCACTGTAACCTCCTGTTAAAAAGAAGAAAAAGGAAAAAAGAGAGAGAAAAAAAACCCTATTGAGTTTTGGAAGTCAGATTTTGTAATAAACCCTATCTCTCTATTAAGCCCCCCGGTCCCCCCCCTGTCCCCCCCACCCCTGCCCCCCCCACCTCTGTCCCCCCCCACCCCTGTCCCCCCCACCCCTGTCCCCCCCCACCTACCTCTAACCACTTCCCTATTAAGACTTCAGAATCAACAGATGGTTTGAAATGTTAGTAAAACGATTTCCATCAAGCCAATGCAGATATGTTTCAGCCCATTTGTAGGGAAATGTGGTCTTTTTAATATCCAGAAGTAACCATTATATTAGGGTAAAAGTGATGTTGTACAAAAAAAAGTCATGTAGTTGTAATTCGGTGATACACCATGTACACACCCCATCTGTATTCTTTTTAATAAGTGGTGTAAACAAATTTAAGAAAAAATTAATTTGAGTTTTTATTGAATTTTGTAATTTAAAATAAGCTCCCCCTCTTCTATAGGCCTGAAATTAAATATGCCCCTGCAACCCCTCCCCCTCACCTGGGGCTTAAGATAGATAGATAGATAGATAGATAGATAATCTTTATTTAAACACGGTAAAAATTCGTCAGCTATAAATCATTATAATACTAACACAAAGCAATAAACTAATATTAAAAAATATCTATATATGAAGAATTTAATAAATAATAAAAAGCTGCTTTCCACGAATGCCGTGCCTTATAGTTCCTCTTTGAGAAGTCGTTTAAATTGCCCAAGGGACTCAGCTTTCCTTACATTATGAGAAAGGCTGTTCCAGAGCATGGCGCCACTATAACTGAAACTATTTTTATAATAGTTTGTGCGCGGCAATGGAACATTAAGTTTATCCTCAGAGTCCCTTAGGTTGTAACTAATTTCTCGCTTCTCAAATTTAGAACTTAGATAGTTTGGAGCCAACCCGTGTAGAGACCTATAAACCATCGTAGCTCTTTGAATTTGTTGCTGGCAAGCAAGATTTTTCCATCCTAGGAGTTCTAATAGATTACCAGCATCTACGTCATAGTCTGAATAGGTCAAAACACGGGCTGCTCTGTTTTGTAGCTTTTGTAGTTTATTCTGCAGAGTTATCCCACAGTTTCCCCAAACAATGTTGCAGTAGTCGAAGTGTGGCTGTATCAATGCTTGATAAATTAAGTATAAGGTCGCTTGAGGAACGAGGTGCCTAATTCGTTTCATGGCCCCAATACCAGAAGCGACTTTCTTTGTGACTTTCTCGATGTGGTCACTCCAGCCAAGTTTGTCATCAATGGTCACCCCAAGTGATTTTGTGGTAGTGACCCGGTTAACTTGAAGATCTTTAATTGCAAGTGCTGGGGAATCCGTGAGAGTACTTAGCCTCTGTCTAGATCCGATAAGCATAAATTCAGTTTTAGTCATATTTAGAGTGAGTTTGTTTGCTTTCAGCCAATTGTAAACGTTTTCTAAATCTTGGTTTAGATATAATTGAATGTCGTCTGCATTATTACTTGCGTAAGTAAGGTGGGTATCGTCAGCATACATCCTCGGCTCGCAGTTTAAGAGACAATTTGGAAGATCGTTAATATATAATAGAAATAGTAGTGGTCCTAGGATCGTCCCCTGGGGAACACCACAACTTAAAAGACAACTTTTTGAGAGCGATCCGTTAATAGAGCACATTTGGGTACGATTCTCTAAATATGACTTAAACCATCAATGTGCATTACCATATATGCCATAATTGCTTAATTTTGATAAAAGTAGCCCGTGGTCAACTGTGTCAAAAGCCTTTTTTAGATCTAAGAAAACAACGGCATTGACATTACCACGATCGATATTATACGCCCAAGCGTCAGTGGCTTCAAGGAGAGCCGTGACAGTTGAGTGAATAGTACGAAAACCTGATTGATATTTACAGATGATTTCGTTTTCATCTAGATAGGCATATAATTGATCATAGACGATTCTTTCAAAGACTTTGGCAACAACTGAGATAACCGAAATTGGACGATAATTGTTTAGATCGTCCCGATCGCCCTGTTTAAAAAGTGGGGTAACCTTTGCGCATTTCCAATCATCTGGAAATATACCTTGACTTATTGATTGGTTAAAAATAATAGAGCTTTTAGGGTACATGCATGTATTGCTATTCCCACCTGTATACGATCCTAGTCCATCACAAGATTACCCTATGGTTATGATTGCCAGGACCCATTTATAAACCTGGGCAGCAAGAGACAATGTGTTGCTCCAGAAAATATCCTTAGGCAGCGCCCCCACAGAGGGTTTTTGAGTTTCAAAATGGTAACCTGAAGGTGCAGTGGTCTGGAGGCTATGGCAATGGAATCAGAAGGATATTTACTGGCAGTAGCTAAGAACAGTAACGTACCAGCGACCTTGATCACCTCGTTGGCTAGTTTACTTTGTACATCATTGTATGTTTCTTTGTATGATTGAAACTGCTCATTCAGTTGCCGCAAGGTAGAATTGTTGAATCTTATTCCATCCTTCCTGGTGTCTATTGTGGTGTAGTGCTTGTTGTTTCTTAGTGCTTTTTCTTCCTGCAGGATTTGAATTAAATAATCAGGTAATAGTTGTAGACTGATACTCTCTTTAAGACAACAATGATCCATTTGTTTGTTTGTTTTTTGAATTAACTTTTTCTTGGGTTGTTGGGGTGGGGTTACAAACAACCAAAATTAAATTTTTTTATGTTTCCATAGAGTTTAAACCTGGAACATACAGGCAAACTTATACCCCCCCCCCCCCGTGGTACAAGGGGGGTGGGGGGTGGTTGTAACCCCTCCGTTGGGTTTTTGTGGTGTTACAATATTTCGGAAATTTTTACCTCTAATAGATAGCCTGTGATGTGCTCTACAAGATACGGTAAATATTATGGGTTATGGTGTTGCTGGGGGTCCGTGACATCATCCAAAATGGCTGCCATCTTGAATTTCAAGTTTATAGGAAAACTGTGGAAATTGCAAATATTTTTTTGGTAGATAAAAGATTTTGCTGCTTTTGGTTGTGTTATATACTAGGAAAAAAAGGTGACAAAACATGCATATTTACTAAAATATGGCTTGACCTCATGCTACTTATGACGTTATATCCGGTTACCATAGCAACTGATTGTCACCCAACTTTACAAAATGTGTCTCAAGGATAAATGAACAGCTACTGAAGATGGCATGAGCTAACAACAAACGCTGCTAAAAAAAAACGGAGAAAAACTTTGAGGCCGGGGGGGGGGGGGGGGGGGTGGCATCCATCTTCCTCTTGTACATGTACGTTCAAGGGTTAAATGACTCAGTGTGCTACTATCTCGTCAATTTTATAAAACATGATTATAAGTAACTACATTGACTAAACCTAATGCTAATATTTGGTATGTCCTGTTCAGTATAACAGGATTATACTACATTCCTCAAAGCTGTACAACTTACTAAACTGTTAAAAAGATTTAATTTTAAATCACCTTTTTTGTTATCCTAAAAAAATAACCGTACTGATTATTGGTTTCTAATTTTATTGATTTTCCTGCTTCAAGACCCAAATCTCTGGCAGCCTGTATGAGAGAGAAAATAGAATTAAACAAAATCTGTTTACATGTATTCAGGGTTCTCACTAAGTTTTAGAGTAGACGGTTAAGATGTAATAGTAGGCGGCTGCATTCAGGTTTGTTTAACACATATTAAGCCTTTTCACTGAAAAGTAGGCAGCTCAAAATTCGAAGTAGCCCGGTTTTTTAGCCGGTTGCCGGCACTTAATGAGAACCCTGTGTATTTCTCATAAAGATTCACTTTTCCACAACAATCGATTGTGCATCAAGCGTAATCGGTTGTCGCATCGCCTTATATTTCCAATCAATTATGGATTAATTTATAATCAATCATCGGCATACTACTACCAGCTGCTGTGACACATTTTGTCTGAGGTTATGTTAATGAATTTGGGACAAAGGAAAATAAAAATTAACCTAGTTTGAAATAATTTTAACCTAAAATAATTTTAACCTACAACATTTACATGAAATGCTATAGACTCACTGAGGCAGGGTTTACTGCACACAGACTGCTTTTGATTTACACTGACTGACCAACAAACCTTATTCAGTTCAACTGGTATCTGCTCCAAAATCTCATCCATCTTTTCTCTACATTCTATGGAAAAATGTCATACAACAAATAAAAATAAAATAGCTATATTTTTTACTCTAATTATGTAAATGTGCTGTATGCAAGTAAGCTCAAAATTTCTGGTGGCGTTTTAATGTATATAGTGTCTTTTTGGAGAGGGCCACATTAGTTCATCTGTAACTTAATATTAAGTTACCGCCACATGTTTGCATGATACCATACCAGTATGCTTTCATAATGTTATGAGTTCATGAGTCCCTCACAACAACTCATACTGCTATGAGTCATACCAGAATGACTTCATCCTGGCAGCTGTACCACATCAAGATTTTCGATCACCTGGAAGACGGGAATGTGTAACATACATGCGTAATTGGTCATAATTGATGCCATATTTGTTGTTTTTGTCAGAATTGTATGTTGTTGGTATGAAGTGACCCTTCGCAGCCCCTTCATGTAAACGTGGAATGACTTTCATAGACTGGTAAAAATCCCATTATGGTATCATGTAAACACTCCCTAACTAACAAAGAAATGAGATTTAGGTAACCAGCTACATGTTCACAAGGAAAATAAAACTTTCAGTTGCTGGTCATCTTCACTGCAGTTGCCGGCTATATAATAGCCAGCTGCCGGCTACAACATTGTAAACACAGCCCTGCAGTGGCTGACACAACTCAGTGCTTAGTCTTAATCATCAACATCCATACCTTGCAATCCTTCATCAAAAGAAGCTTTGATCAAGTATTCATGATTCTCCACTTGTTCTAGGTCCACGGTTGTCTCGACCACTCAGTAAACTTCTGAAAGTCATTCCACAAGGTCCTATGAAATAGCGAAACCACTGTATTCATTAATAAACTTATATATAGAGCGATTTTCGTATGACCTTGAATGGAACGCGTGTACAGAGCCAAAACAACAAATGAACGCGAAAGAACAGAGTCAAACGCGCGCGGATTTTGATTGGCTTATCAACATGAATACAAAAAAAAGTAATTTTCCGCTTTTTTCCGCAACTCGAAACAACAAAATGCTGAACTGGAGAGTAAATACTCCTGAAGGACTTTGCAACTCTGGCGTAGCCTATCCCTTGCAAAAAAGGCACCAGATTTTGGCAGACTTTGCAGAAAGTGGAAGTTTTGCAGTCAACGCGTATGCTACAATACGGCTCGAACAATTTGCGAAAAATTCATCGCGACCCGGAGATTGTCAAGCTGGAGGAAGAGGGAGGCCACCAAAGAAAATGGAACCTTCGGCTCTCCATCCTTCGGTGTAAACTCTCTCCTGATAAAATGACGAAGCACAAAAGACTACTTCCTTAGCTTTTAATGAGAAAGACCTCTGAAATAACCACAGATACAAAAAACACCATTAAATTTCCACTGACTTTCGAAAACACGCACAGCACATTTGATCTTTTGTCCGAGAACTTTCTGAAAATCGTGCAATCAATATTCTGTTTGACGTCATTCTGTGTTCGACATTCCGATTGGTTTATCGAACAAGCGCATTTGCCATATTAGGGTTGTTTACACGGGAAACGAAACAAGGCTTTTGTTTCGATCTGTTCAATCATGGCGGATGAACAAATCACAAACACAGTGACTCCAAACTGTTTTTCAAGGTCATATGAAAATCGCTCTAACAGCCAGGCACTGGGATAGCTCTCAGGGCATGGACGGTAGTGACCTGTAGATGGCTACAGAAGACTGCAAAATGTGCATCTGCTTTGAACTGGAGTAGCAAATATTGACTGCTTTATGCTTTCAAGCTTTCTTGTTGCTGAAAACCCCTAGTGGCACATTACTGGTGCCACCTTTGCTGTCCATGTATTTAACTCCATCCAAACAAAAAAAAAGAAAAAAGGAAATGGCCCTGAAAGATGGCATGCGATTCAGCTAATTATGGGGAGAGGAGTGACCACTGTGTTTAAGTGTACTGTATGCTTATTCTTCTAATTGTGCACATTATTTTTAGTAACACTGTTTGGTCTTCCAGTTGGTTTGGGCAGATTCATTTCCAATCAAATCAAGTTGGTTAGAACAGAAAACAGTTTGGCCACCACATCTCTGCCTGGGTGGGTCGTACTGGGTCCTTTGGCATCATGTTGCTAGTCCCTAAGCCCTTGTAATGGAGGAGAGTCAGGAATGGGCCAAGCAACTTCCTCTTTCACTTTTTGCAGTTTATACAACATTAGGAACAATGGAGATGGGAAATCACCTTAACAGGAGTTGTAAAAGCAATCACGTATAAGTTCATAGTGATTTCCTTGATAGGCCGTGAGAATGCCAATGAAAGATGGAAGTCTGTGAAGAGCTGGTAGACTCTTACACAATCCTGTTGAAACAGAAATCTTGTAGTCAGTGTACAGGTAAATATATAATCACTTTAATACTAAAATTATTATTGCTATTATTATTTATTATTATTATTATTAAATAAAAAAATACTAAATTGTTATTACTTGACTGGAGTATACAATTTTCTAATACCTGCAAATTTGCTTTGTGCCGTTGGAACTTCTTGGCTAATCTAGAAAAATCAGGGACTTTGCGTAGCTCTCCTGTATAAACAAGTACATCATTAAAAGTCAGATACCTGTTTTTTAAGACAGCAGCATAGAATACTTCTGTATAGACTACCAGCACTTAAATAGAGCATGATGGTTTTGTGTGACTACCAACATTTAAATAAGGCATGACAGTATGTGTTGACTACCAATGCTTAAACTAAGCATTGTTGTTGTAATATTGCTGACTAGGGACCCTACAGTATGGTGGGTCCCTGATTGATTTCAGGGCCACCACGGATATTGCGTGGCTGCCATGTTTGCTTAGGTAAGAACATTGTGCTTGATGTTAGAGTAGTTTTTTGTTCAGTTTTGCTGACGGAACATTTAGAATCCAAGTTTACTGTTGAGTTACTTGTTTACAGTTCTATGTGGATTACTAGAGCCTAAATAGAACAATAAAACTATGTGTTGTTGATGGATTGTCACTAGGTAATTTTTTTCTAATTTGATGTTCTAGTGAAATATTTTTTAACTAGGTTTTTTTTTACCTAGTATACCTGTTTCTTTATTTGGCACAAAACCTAGGTTATCTGCAATGGTTAGCTTTGTGTTAGGTACGGTAAGTTTTGTGTCGAGGTTATGGTTGGCTTAGTTTTAGGGTTACCTTAGGGTTAGGGTTACAGTTAACTTTGTGTTATGGTGTTGGAAATTGTTAATAGGGTCAAAAAAGGGAATTACAGTTGGAGAGTAACACAACAAATAAAAATGAGTATTCTTAAAAATATAGTTTTAGAGGGGTCTGGGACCAATAATAAGCAATAATACAAAGAAGTTTCAGCCATTTGTCAACCTGTGTGGTGTAGTGGTATAGAGAGTGGATTGCAGATCTGAAGAGAGAGTTCAGCTCCAGGTGATTGCTATAAAAAAATACTTTATTTCATAATTTCACTGCAGATGTAAGTTGTAAGACTCAGTGAAATTATTAAGTTCTAATAATACAATTTGGACCCACTTAATCCCAGCAAGTATTAACCATAATTCAGCCTATAAGGCAGGTTTAACTTAATGATTAAATTATTGGTACAAGGTAAGTTAAAATTTGGTTGCAAACCTGTATTGTCTGTCTTAGTTCTGTGTCTTCAAAGAATACTTCAACTATGTCAAGTCTTTCCTCTGTAAAGAAAACATTTAAGATTTAACAAATGCGAGAGGCTTTTTTATTACCAAATAAAACCTTAAGACCCAGCCACACAGTACAGCATTGCTCACAATGGAACACAATCGGCATGGATCACAATCAGCTTATGGATCACAATCGACAAGAAGAAAGACATACATGTAGAACCAGGAGAGGATGCACAGTGCAGTGTTGTTGCACTGTGTCATGGATATAGTACACTATAGCATAAACTTGCCTATTTTGTTTTTGTCCATCAAAGGTTGTTTCACCCACTGCGCCACCAATCTCTGGCCCTGAGCTGTCTTGCACTTATTTAAAAGGCCAGTCAGGCACATACTTTTATTCCCTCCTTTAAATAAAATTAAAACAAAAATAGTTAATTTGGATTGCTTGTGTACTGGCCTTCCTAATGCCAAAGATGACATTAGTTCCAGATACCTTTGCTCACACCCTGTTCTTTTACAGTGATTGGAGAACTTGGTATGTAAATTTTCCATTCAGAAATCAGTGTTGACATGGCTTAGGTTGCCATATTTACTGGACACATTCATTTGATAATTATGACAGAAAGTACCCTCCATTTGTCTAGATAGACAAGTAAATGACAAAACAAAATTTAGCACTGTAATAACAATTTGATGACAGCTGTGACAGGACATTGTAAGTGAAAAAAGTCAACGCTTAACATTGAAGCTTTGAGGTATTTGGTAACGGTTCAAAATATGATTAGAAATAGTGAATAACCTCTCTGAAATTAAATTTGTAATACGTCGAAATTTAAAGCTTGCCAATTATCAGATTTGAAAGCCCAATCCAAATAAATTATGTATTAACCAATTTAAAACAAATGTAAAGTTTGGTGGGGTATTAATTTTTTTTTGAATAATCAGGGTTGTCATAAAGTTTCGAAGTAGCCAACTGTATTGTTGGAGTAGGCGGCCGAGGTTGGGGGAAAAGACCATCTCTTCTAAAGAACAGCCCAGCTGAGTAGCCGGCCGAGATAACAAAGAAGGTGGTGCTTTTCGCCGGCAGCCGGCTACTTTTGACAACCCTGAATAATGACAAAAACTGTGATGTGAATGGCCTACCATCTAAAGGATTTGGAAGAAGATTTAGAGCCCTCACAGCAGCAGCATCAAGCTTCATAAACTGTGTCAGGTCAAATGTACTCAGGTGAAACTGGCCAAAGTTTGTTTCATCTGCAAGAAACTGTTAGAACCACCTCTGTAAAAATTACATTGAAATTTTTCTAGGCTGGTAGTGGCAAGTGGAGAAGCTGGACAGACTGATGGTGGAATGTGTGACTGTCAGTTCTCCAGTTGCAGTAAGGTAAAGTCTCTACAGTGTGTGTCAGCCCACTCAGGTCACAGACAGCCCATTCAGATCACTGACCTCTCACTCAGGTCACAGACAGCCCATTCAGATCACAGACCTCTCACTCAGGTCACAGACAGCCCACTCAGGTCACAGACAGCACACTCAGGTCACAGACAGCCCACTCGGATCTCAGACAGCCCATTCAGCTAGACCTCAAAGAAGCTACAGTGTACGTCATGGGGACAACACAGGGCAAAGTTTCTCCGGACCACTACTTCTCAATCGCAGTACCTTCACAGTTCTTCACCCAGCAAAAAATGTTTTTAAATCATACATATTGTCAAACATAATTTATTATGGTTTTCAGCAATTCTTTCATGCAAGTGGCAAGAAAATGCCTTCTCACTTAAAAATATTAATACAAATGCACTTTCCAGAATGACCTTGCTTACACTTTACACTTGATACACATGAAAAAGACGGCATTTATATCAGTTGTAATAAAAATTATTGTAAATAAGATCTGGTAGATATCAACAAATTACCTCCAAGTATTTGATCAATGATGCCAAAGCAGCTGTGGCATGTGTTAAATCCATTTCAGCTACAAAAAAAAAGTTAGAATAAAATAAGTATTACATGAGAACTATGAACATCAAAATTATAATATTTATTTTATTGACTACTTAATTGTTCAAGGTACACACTGTAGTATTTCAAGACAACATTCCTCAATGTCATATCTGTCCCTGTTAATAACCTCTGCCTTACATGTAATTCATCAATGCATAGATTTGCCAACAAGTGGTGTGGTGTGCACACAGATGTGCTAACAAGCAGTGAAGCATTCTGTTGCCTGACAGAGTTGTACAAGTTTTTGACAACCTTTTTAATCTGTTTTTCAAGCCTTTCCGATAGCAACTGTTCCAAATGGGGTCCAGATGGGGGTCCAAATGAGGGTCTAGATGACGGTCCAGATGGAAATTCAAATGAAGTCAAAATCAGGGTCAAGATGAGGCTTCAATTATGAGGGTCCACATGGGGGTTCTGATGAGGGACCAAATTAGGATCCACATGGGTGTTCAAATGAAGGTCAAAACAAGGGTCCAGAAGGGGCTTCAAATGAAGTTCCAGATTGGGGTCTAGATGGGGGTTCAAATGAAAGTCAAAATGAGGGTCCACATTGGGTCCACATAAAAGTCCACACATGCTCCAAATTAGAGTCCAGACAGAAGTCTACACAAGGGTCCAGATGGGGTCCAAATGAGGTTCCCTCTTAGGGGTCCTAATGAGGTTTCACAAGGATGACCAGATGGGAATCCAAATTGGGGTCCAAATGAGAGTTAAGACCAGATCCAAATTAGAGTCCAGATGGGGTCAAAATGAGTGCCCAGACAGGGGTCCAAATGGGGCCTCAAATTAGGTTCCACATGGAGGTCCAAATGATGATCCACATGTAGTATAGGCACTTACATAAAGTTCCACTGTTTCCTGATGCACTCATCTTCAAAAGCCTGTTGAGATCCTGAACAATATCTTTGTTGGAAAACTCAGCTAGGTGAAAAGAAAATATATTTCCCAGGAATGTTTGAGACAACATAACACCCACTAACACAGTCAAGCAAATATTCATTTTGGTCTGACATTGGGTATAGTTTTTACGTGAAGAGAACCACGACAGGGTATAAAAATAGCCAGGTCTAAAAAAGAGTATGGATTTTAGAGGTCAGGCGTGCATTTCTCAAAGGTCCTGGCAAAGACATTTCGGGCCCGAAAGCCATTTTTAATTCTCAGTTACTATCAAGTGGAGCTGCAGTTAATAGCCCACAAGCCTGCCCGACGTGTTTCGTCAACTACGAATTTTATTTCTAAGCTTTCAAAATAAACAAAAACTGATTTCTTGTCATTAACACTGTGCACAAAATAAGGCTTTTTGGGCCCGAAAAGTTTTCGGGACCTTTGAGAAACGCACGCCAGGTCTGAAGACAGGTATGAAAAATGGTGTATTTTGGTCTGAAATAGGGTTAGGATTTCAGGAACGGGGTGGCACAACCCCTACCAAAAATTCCAAGGAGTAACTCCTCCCCCAAGTCTATGCCCCTAATTTATGTAGTCATGTGTATACAATGGGTACAAGGAGCTTTGAGAATCATACCTTTTTTCCTTTCAGTGATAAGAATGTTACTACGTTGAATCACTTCTTGCACTTTTGCTGCATCAGCACTTGTGTCATGTTGGGGCAGTAAACATTCCTTTGGACCAAGTTGGACCAACAGAGCCTGGAAATGAAACAGAAACTGCTACATCTACGTAATAATAATTTACTAAATGTACATTTGTACTTCTTCCCAAAAACGGATGAAAAATTGGAACAATTCACAATAAAACATTACTTTCAATGTCATGTAGCCATTTTTTATTTTATTTTCCAACATGCCTTCTGAAATGTGAGATAGATAATATTATTATTACCTCCAGATTAGAAAACTGATCATTGTCCACAAATTCACAAACTCCCAGCTTTCTTGCGGCAGAATCTGCATATGAGGCACCCACAACCTATGAAAAACAACTTGCTTTAAATCAAGACCTATGTTAGCTATGAGAAGAAATAAGTTTTTTAATAAAAGCCAATTTACAAGCTCACCCAAAAGACGCGTTTAAACCACACTGTACCCTCCAACAACCAACAACATTGATATACACACCCTTTGGCCATTCTCTGTACCAAGTTTGATTGCCATGACAACTGCTGATACTGACATATCATTGTTTCCAAAGAGGATATCTTCAAATTGCTGTAAATTTCCAGGTGAAGCCTAAAATCAATTAAGTTAAAAATATGGTTGAAGACAATAAACAAACTAAGACACAAACACAGAAATGCGAGTGTGACTGCATGCATTGTCAGTTGTACCATCATACTCACAGGTTTCATTAGAAGCCGGCAACCGGCGAATTCCACCGGCTACTTCCTAAATTATTGCCGCCTACTTTCCGATTAATTTAACTGAAGTTGATGCCCAGAATGCTGGAAATGCCATTTCTGAGTTCCTAGATTTCCTACAGGAAAGGGGCCTTATGGCCCCTTTGTTGCCACTGCCGTCTATTTTTTTAAATATTGCCACTTACTCTTTATTTTATTGAAACCCCTGCATACTTTTGGTTTGTTATCACGAAAGAAGCTGATATTAAGCAACTATATGGTCTACAATGTAGCTCTACATGCATACAGATCTGAGATACTGTTTTTTGCATGGTTTGATTTTTATTGTTTGTGCAATATTCATTGCCATAGGATACTATGGTCGGAAAAAAGGAACTAGAAAGAAATCAAAATAAAAAATAATGTTAACCTCTCCCTTCCACTAGAACAAGACACCATTAGACTGTTTAATAGCAGTAAGCTATAAGCTGTTTATAAATATACCTTTGCAACAAGTTCCCAAGCTGAAGTATTCTTTGCACCTTTGCTTGCACGATACATTTCTACTCTGTACTGACGTACCAACAAGAGGTCTCGTACTGTGCTCTCGAAATTCATCTTACTCAAAATAACAGATGGAACCTTCCTATCTCCTGAAGAGTTAACAGATAAAAATAACAATAAATCAATCAATCAACGGTCTTTATTTAAACACGATGGAGTTTATGCGTGCCTCTTGTTGGGTCATGTATAAAATTAACTTTATAATAAGTAGCATAATTTGATAAAATCTAATTCAATCTAACCATGTAATTGGTTAAAATAAAATCATGCATAAAATTTAAAATCATAGAAATGCATACACATGTAATGTGATTAATGTACTAAAAAATCATGCATAAAATTTGCAATGGATTGCACTGGCAATGTTTGCTACATGTACCATTCTTTATAATATGAGACAGAGTGTAACCATATCATCAGTTATGGTCACACTAAGTGTGATCAGTGTTAAAACAAATTACCTAAACCTTTTTATCAATCAAAATGATTATTACTATTATCTACTTTTATTTTATCAACTTTAACAGTAGACGGCTAGCAGTCCCTCTCTGGATAGTCGAGCACGCGAGCAAATACGCAATCGGCGACCCGAGCGGCGAGCGAGCAAAAGTAATAATGTGAACCGAGGGGGCTCTCTCCCCCAGTTTCCCCTTGGCTCGTTTGCTCGCTCCAGTCTCACCGAGCTTGTTTTTGTGATTAGCTTGCCCACTGGATTACATGTAACTGAAAAGGGACACCTAGCAGTCTACTTTAACAGACATGGCAGGGACACCACAACAGCTTGTTCCAATGAGTGGTTAGCAGGATAGACTTTCGATCCAAAGTGTTGAATCTGGTCTCTGCAATATCCCATTAGTCCCTGGACAAAAAAACTTTGCTGCACATTCTCTCTTGCCATCCCGGGTGTGTTTATGGTATTGGCAACATAATGATGGGGATGACCCTGCCATGGACTATCATCCCATCCAGTGGGGAGAAGCGGTACTCCTAATGGCTTCATGCTGTGGAAAACAGAAATTACATGTACTCTAATCTGATGGACCACTTGGTTTGTAAAAAGACTTTATTCTACCTATGAAGACAAGGTAGTTAATTGCTAGCAAGGTTACATGCAGTTTACCTGTACCAAGATGTTTAATAACACTTGTTGTCTTGAAAACCTCTTTGGCAGCAAACATTGCATCAGGGCCATGAACAGTATAATAGTCCTGTCAATGCAAGTGCCGAAAATGTATGAGTGCATTATGTGCAGAGGGTGAGGAGGAGGGGCATTTTCCATCTACAACTATCCTTCATGTACTTAAGAGGTAAGATGTATAAGGGAATCATCAAAGGGACGATGTGGAGACGTGGCCAAAAAAACTTTCAGCTGATAGTGTTGAGATTTGAAATTTCCAGAGCTGGATGGCATCTCTGCAATTGCATAAAACATCTATACTACTTACCGACCGATCAAATACTCGGAAGGTTGTCTCTGGTTTCTAGAGGAGAACAATGAGAACAAGATGACAAATTAACTATCGCAGCTTGAATCGATCTGTATTTTAAACGAGATCAAGCAACGGTCAGACTGTAAAACTACAATGCATACAGTAGCTTATTTGCTTAATTTTCGTACCTCAGGCAAAGATCGATAAAATGCAAGAAAGCCTTGCTCTGCCGCTCCATCTGCAAATGTCATAAAATTTAAGTAACAAACTGCAAAAAATGGCAAATGATCAGCTAAATCAATTTGCTGTTACCTAGAGAAAACTGCTGGCAAGGTTGTACGGCCATAATTTCGAACGATAATCCCTTTCCAAGCGTTCTTGTCAAATATGGCCGTCGAATCAAAATACACACACGTGAGGCGCAAATTTGGCGCGCATCCGGGATCTGATGAACCGATATCACGTCCTTTACCCGATGTATATTTTCGTGAACTTCCGTAATATCTTCGGAATCCGAAAAGGTCGTCAAAGGCCCCTGTCAAAGGACTGGGCACTTCAAAAATTCAAAATGTCGGCGGAAGAGGACACAGAGTTGAGAGATATGGTGGCACAAACTTTAGAAAGCAAAGGCGTTCTCGGCAAAATCAGGGTAAGGAAAAATGCAATTTGAAATAAATAATCAAGGGGGTTTAAAATCATGACAATCAAATTATTTTTAGCGTTCATTGACTCGATTTCCATGACGCAAGCGGTTGTGAATTTCTATCGAAAATTATTTATTTACCAATAATATTTTATGGAGCAATTGCAGAATACCCCGCAAATTAGATTCGTGTTATGTATATGTGTCAGAGCTCTTTGAAGAAACATGAAAGAGGCATGAAACAGTAGTTACTATTGTTATTCAATACATGCTGCAAATAAGGTGCGGGGTATTCTGCAGTTTAGCAAAAATACCTTTGACAAAAATTCGGTTTTAGAGGACAAAAGAGTGAAACGTTTCAATGTGCATTCCTGCTTTAATTTGATAGTAATCGGCTGCAGTAATGTAAACAGACATTTTTATATATTTCTAGAGTCAAAGCCTTTTTCCCACTTGTGTGATAAGTCAAACACAAACATAAGATCAAGCACTAGCTAGGAAACAACTCTTTCCTTTCCTTTCAAATGTGCATGTAATGTTTGTGCATATTTCGCTAGTGTATACCTGTCAAGTCTTATGCCTGTGAGTCCAAAACTTCAATCTCACGCCTACTCACGCCTATGGAGCAATTTCTCACGCCTGAATTACAGATTTGGGATATCTGCCTTAACTGATCGCATGATCCAATTAAAAATATAGTTACATTCATGAAAATATGGCACTTTTTTGTAGGTTTTTATCATTCTGAACATTACAATTACAGCTCAGATGTTATTAAACGAAGGTTTGAGGTCCATGGAAACTTCCGAATTCTTCAGAACATCTTCGGACATCTTTGGAATAGATCGGGTTCTCTTCGGATTTGGTCAGGTCACCTTTGGAAATCCTGGAACTCCCACGAAAACATTCTCACGCCCATCACTGTGAATTTGTGTATTCAATCAATCAATCAATCAATCAATCAATCAATCAATACATGTACACCATACCTTTATTTAAGTGTCAAACTGAAATAGCAGTTTACTATAACCACTAAATGGAGACACTATTACACAATAATAAAGTACCAGTATATAGTTATGAATTTAAAAGCTGTTGTACCCCATCATTAACCTATTTACAATAAAATATCAACAAACTTAATATGACATTGTGTATTTAAGAGCTACTCAATACCCTGGAGTTGGTACATTTGCCATGTATTTATTTTATACTTATTTTATATTTTGAAGGCCCAGTTAAGAGCCAGCGTGTTTCTAGCCTTAGAGGAGCAAGAGGGAGCAGAGGTAAGTTCAATTTATGCTCTCATCAGCAAAGTACAACTATGCATACCTTTTTCTATTTTTTTTTCTGTTTCTACTTAAACATCTGGGTCAATTTAATAAAACTTTTACAAGTGTAATTTACAAGCATAATCATTGTCAGAGGTTGAAAACAATAGCTGCACTTGTAAATTACAAGTTTTATTAAATTGACCTCTGGTTGAAAAAAGCCATGATTTAATTCTTTTGTTTTTCAGGGTAAAATCCCGCTTATAAATCCAGACCTCAAGAAGTTTCTAAGTACAAGTGAAGGTCAGAATTCGTTGTGTTGTTTAACAATGAAAATACATATAAATCTATCTTGTATTTCAATTTCTCAAAGAACCTTTTAGTATGTTGTTATGCCTACAAAATCCCTTGTTCTCTATTAATTTTGTTGATTTGTCTCTATTGTTCTCTTGTTCCTTAGGTCGTCTTGTTACTGGATTAGTCAGGGAGTTCCTAGAATATTTTGAACTGGACTTCACCATTGCTGTTTTTGACCCTGAGACTAATTTTGTAAGTCACACAGGCTGTGGTATCCCGTTATCTTAAACATGGTACCATTATCTTAATTCTATCCTTGCAGCAGGTCAAGCTCTTTTTAACTATTAACCCTTTCGCGGCCATGTTTCCTTAAAGTTTGTTCTCTTCATGGCCAAATATTTTATTTCCCCAATAGCGTCGGGCGACTATAGTCGCCTTTGGCCACTTATGGGAAGGGCGACTGCAGTTGCCTGAGGCTGAGAATGAGTAAAAATGGACCCAAGCTATCATGGTTGCATTCCTTTTACACAAATAAAAAATCAGATTCTGCAATCAGTATTTGATTTTTTGTTCCATTTAGGGACAAATCAATCTTGGGGTGAATGGAGGGGGGTGGGGGGTATTTGGGCCTCATTTTTTCCAACTGCAGATGAGGAAGGGGAGGGGCGGCTGCTGAGCCCATCAACTAGATCTGCCACCGCATAAATTAATGTTTTTTTTCCAGAGTGACAAGTATACTGGAAGAAACAACCTTGCAAGAGAGCTCAAACTGCATGACATTGACAACATGTCACACAGCCCCTTACTGGCTGAAGTTGTTAAGAGACTGTCACCAAGCACCAATGGTGAGGTATGTACAAGAGCCACCTAGTGACACCAGAGTTTTCAAAATGAGCTGACAGCCATTGTATCCAATAGCAACTTTTTTATTTGTAATACCTACTTTGTGTCTGCAAAAGAAGCGGTTTCGAAAAAAAATTAACCAGACGAGTTCTTTGTCTCACATTATGGTAATGAATCTGAGACAAAGGAAAATTAAATGAAAAGTAAACTGGTTTCAAAAAGGAATTTAAACTACAACATATAGGTCAGATATTTTGGCCTAATATGCTCTCTTTTACTTTGACTTGTATGAAATGGTCAATACTTTAGCAAGAGAGTGCTTTCTTGGCAAAAAAAAACCCACAATTTGTGAACGAAAAATGTCAAAATTTGTATGGCATGGTTACGCCCCAGCTCTTAGCAAGAGAGTGCTTTCTCTGCTGAAAAAAAAAACAGTTTGTGAGTGAAAAATGTCAATTGAATTTCGACAAACAATGTAGGATGGTTATGCCCCCAGCCCTTCAATAGGCCATTTGCACGATGACTTCATATGACTACAACTACCAGAATCCTTCAGTTTTTTGTTTTGTAGTGCGAATTAGGACTATTGTTATTTAAACCGCACTGGGATTACAAAATTTAAATAAGAAAGGAAAAACGAAATGAATTCTGGTTGTTGTAGTCAAATGACGCCATCGTGCAAATGGCCTATTATTGTAGTAACATTCTGACTCTAAGCACTTGTTTTCAATATATTAAAAGATCTCAAAAGAGGCAGTCACCTCACCAAGACACAGTGCACCTGAAAGTCCAAGAAGCACTAGCCCGCCAAATGGCAAGGTTGGTACCTCATGTCCTGGTGGCAGGGTCAAGAAAAATCCCAAATTTCATTTTGTAAAAATAATATTGAAAAACAAATGGTACTATGCAAAAGTACTGTTGAAGAGGTTTGATTTGAATGGTCACACCATAGGATTTTGTTGACAAATTTAACAGTTAGAGCTACATTACATGTCTCCATAACTGACCCGCTTTTGAAAGGGTTATTATGAAACCTAGATGGCTAAAAGTGGAGAAATACTCAATTTTTAGCATTATTTTCTTTCTGGTCTTTTTTTGACAAACGTTTTGATCAAAATCAAGAGAAATTAGGCAGCTCGAAGGCAGCTTTTTGGGTTCAAATGAGTTTAATAATGTAAAGTTTGCTGGTTATCACCTTCTGATGAAACCACTGAGATACAGTGCAGCCCTGCACACATGCTCATATCAAAGCTGACAGTGCAATACTGAGAGCAAAATGTTTTCTTCTTCATTCATTATATTTGCGTGACTGAACTTTAAAAAACTTGTGCCCACTTGCAGACCAATTTGAGCTCGAGTTAAGTGAATGAAGTCATTGCAAGCAAGTACATGCAAACCCTGGTCAAATGGAGTTTCAAGTTATTGCAACTAGTTGCAATTAGTTACTGTGCGAATCCAAAAACCGTGAACACTTTGATTTGATTTTGACATTTCCCATTGTGCAGCATCCAATCAGAAGCGACTCGAAACCGCAAGAAACCCGAACAAACGGTTAGTGAACCAAACAAACTGTAATCAGTACTCACTTTTGAGCATATAGTAGCCGATAGATCGTCTCGATATTTGAAGCAGCAAACTTCTGTTCTCGTTTGCAGTTATACCGTTGTAAAATAATTTTTTTTTCTGCTTTCGCGGTTGATTGGTTTGCGTGCGATCTTCTTCTCAACGGTCATGTCATGTCGTACAAAGCTTTCCCCCGTGACATTTCGTTGAGAGAAAATCGCCCAAACGGCCAAGGTTCGATTCGGAAGTTAAGAAATTTAAAGCCTATAGAAGCAAAAGAAAAAAAAACAGCGGGTCAGGTTTTCAAACTTTATTAACTGAGATTATTGCAGGTGGCGATTATTTTTCGATCCACAGAAACCCTCATCTGGTGACCTGTGATTGTCACTATTAGCCACACATGGCAAAGTCGCTAGCTGCTGATCAACGAGAGATCAAAGCAAAAGAAACGTTGTTATAGCTGAAAAAATTACCGTGCTGGGAATAAAAGTTGACGAGTTTACGGCAACTTAGAACTGTAGTTACATATTTGCATGCCGTAAGTTAATAACACTTTCATTCGTCGAAACAGCCGATTTTGTCCTTGCTCAGTATTTTTTTCGAAAATTCACTTTTTCCAGGGAAACTAATCCTCAGGAACTGTCATGTGTTATTGTCCGGCTTTTTCGCTAAATGTTTTTGCGATACTGCCGCGACGGACAAGTGTTGTGTACAACAACGACAAACCGATGAACGCGACAACTGAGCACGAGGCAAGCATATAGTTAAACGTCTGTCTGGTTTTTAGCCGTTACAGTAAAATCGCTCAGATTTCTACTTCATTTACAAAGAAAAACGAAAGGTAACTAGCAATAAAAAAACTACAGCGAGGCGGCAACGATTCTTTTGCAAGGAAACAGAGAAGCGTGGTTTCGTGACTAACCGTTTGTTTGGGTTTCTTGTGGTTTCGAGTCGCTTCTGATTGGTTGCTGCACAATGGGAAATGTCAAAATCAAATCAAAGTGTTCACGGTTTTTGGATTCGCACAGTATAACTGAGTTACTGGAAAAAAATGATCTCTTTGAAATTTTTAATGATGATCACTGTCTAAATTCTTTTCACAATCATTTTTTCTATTATCAGTTCGTCATTACTGGGCAGATGACAAGAATTAAGGAAATTGAATACTTCAGAAGTAACGTTAAATAGAATGTGTATATCAGTTTAAGAAGTTTTTTACCTTGCTTAACATTAATTGATATTATATTGATTAGTTTTGATTCAGCTAAAGCTACATAGACTACATACTGGTATATTTGTATACTGTTGGATGGCTTCCTAACACAATGTTATTTATGTGTAATCAGCACTTTTCCTGTAATAATTTTTATATACTAATTAAAGAATACTACCAGTAATTAATGTTCTAAATCCTAAATAACAAAAGTTAACACTTAAACCTAAAAATAAAATTGGTGCTTTCTCCATAACCCCATAAACTCTACTCTTCATCATGAACTAATTTGTAACCTTAGTGAATCTACAATGCTTTGGTGAAAAAAATCTATCTGTAAAAATATCTAGTATCAAAGTCATAAATTCCACCCCCTCATATTTTGTTTTATTTTAAAGCCACTGTGAATTTAATATTAACCAGAACAATTTTTCAGATAAACTGCTGAGGAAAGTAGCTGCTTATTACACCTACATGTACCTGCTCTAAACCAGTTTAAAGCTTTGATATAATGCTGAAATAACAACGGTTACCAATAACGTGTCACATGCAACCCATTGCACTTCATTCCATGGTGAAAGTTGTGTTTGGTGGGCATCAATCTGAATCAAAACCAACCTGTTCACGTTCTTTGAAAAATTCTGACTGGATTCCAAGCGATAGAACTAAATAATAAACAATTTTACTAACACAGAAAAATGTAAATTGTAAGACAATGCACATCTAATTCTGTGCCAGTTACAGTTTTTAAGAAAAAGATTCATTCAACATTTGATATCAAAATTTGGCACTGCATGTATTCTTGGTTTGCAACCACGTGACAAGGCGGCCATGTTGGTGGTCAATACAATACAATTTTTGTTGCAGAATTTGCATGAAAATAGAGTTCCCAGCGGAGAGAAACGCTTTTGTTCTTGACCACCAACATGGCCGCCGTGACGTCACGTGCAAACCAGCAATTAAAAAGTATAATACCTTCTCTTAGCGGGTGAAATTTTCAATCTTTTGGCTCTGTTGCCTTGAAATTGTGTCACAATTCAATGCATTATTAACAGGCTTTTCTTTAATTGACATCCACCAAACTCAACTTTTCTGCCTTGAATGAAGTGCAGTAGGTCGATTATGTGTGACTTGGTACAATCACATAGTTTACATACATACACATATATACATGTATGTTGTGGTTCAATTTTTTCTTTGGTTTGAAAATTTTCAAACCAGTTTGATTTTTGTTTTCCTTTGTCTCTGAATATGATAATGAATCTGAGATAAAGGAAAATAAAAACTAAACTGGTTTGAAAATTTTTAAACCAGTTTGATTTTTGTTTTCCTTTGTCTCAGAATATGATAATGAATCTGAGACAAAGGAAAATAAAAACTAAACTGGTTTGAAAATTTTTAAACCAAAGAAAAATTTGAACCACAACATATACATGTACATACATTCATACATACTTTATTTAACATGGATATACACTTACATGTAGCTTGAGAGCTAGTTTACAGGTATTCCACCTAATAACTAATTAAAATCTAACAACTAAACAACACTAATATCACAATACATCAGGTAAAACCACAAATTAAATCACTATAAAAAAATTCTTTGTTGAAGGTTGATGAAGACTTTTCAGATGTTGGTGAACTTACATCAGACACTGCAAGTGATGATAGCAGGGTATTTTAAACTATTAAAATTGATAAAATAATATTTAATATTAATAATGCTTTGTGCAAGCAAAGTGACAGTTCACACTTCAGTGAAGCTTAAAGTTAAACCTAAAATATTATGAAACTATGTTTTATCTCCGGTTCTTGCCAGTATGGATGCACATTTTTTTGTTATGGTCTATAACCTACATGTATACAATACAATAACTTCATTTATACACAATAAAAATTAAAGCGATGCTGCTCTTGGGGTCATGTTAAAAAGACTGCTTTTTACAATAAAAAACTGTCAATCGAATCAATAATATTTTAACTTTTTTGTTATAAAAGTACATGTAACACTAATAAGCGATATGGAAGTATCAGACTTTTATTGATAAAACAACATACCTAAAATCTATTATATTTAATTTAATCCTGTAATGAATAAATAATAATAATAATAATAATAATAATAATAAAATCATCATCATCAGGTTGAGGGGGCACCTCGGACACCTCTGACTCGTTCCTCCCATCCTTTTCTGTCCTCCATCGCTATCGGCAGTTCATTTAGAAGGTACCCTGTATCATCAACTAATTGGTCAATGTAGGTACATGTACGTGATGGTTGACCAACTGAGGAATCCCCATGGCTCAGGTTCCACAGCAGAGTATCGCTAACCAGTTCATCACTTGCTTCCCCAGCATTGGCTGGTGAAATGGAGTTGTCTTTCACAGATTCAGCTTTTTTGTTATTGGGCCAAGGTGTCCTTAGATGGAGTTGATTATGAATGGGATGAATGGAATAATAAATGGGGATTTCAGTGGAAATGCACTGCCAGCCAGTTACTAGACGTAAAGTCATGTAAACTGATTTGTTTTCAACAGCCCTCCAGTCCAAGACCAAGCAAGATTCCACAACGAGTGAGAGATGCAGACAGGTCCAACAAATCCGACCACAGCCAAGATTCGTTCCTTGAAAAACTGAATTCTGGTAAAGAGCAAAATTCGCTTTCAGATTCAAGAAAGGACAAGAGTGGAAAAAGGTAAACATTGAATTAAACGAGGTTTCAAAAGTGTACTTGGTGGAGGAGGCTTTCTTTAATTTGTTTTATCACCTTTTTTCTGTCACATTATTCATCACAGAAGCCCGGATGTCACTATTGGTAGCGATGATGGAGATGATATATTTGCTGACTTTCCATTAAGAAAAAAGTAAGTACAGAGTGTGATGAATTGCCTAGTGTGAATTTCAAAACCATTTACAACTACAGTAAGAAGGAAAAATCTATATATTATTAATTAAAACACATGATCACATGAGTCGTTGGCTGTTTTTCCCACTTGTGCATATACATGTATTGTATGCTTCCTGTCTCACATCATTACATGTGTATGATCATTATGCTGATTGGAGAGAGCTGCCCAAAGTAAATTCCTTGACACTTCCCTTATCGTTAACCCCACCCCCTCCCAAAAGTATACCTACATTGAACTTACATTGTACATGTAGCATCTGCGTAGAGACACAATGAGCAAAGTGTGTTGTTTAACTCTTTAACTGGACCAGAGTCATTATTATGGAGACATGTACTGTGGTATGTGCAGTTCTAACTTTTGAATCTGTGGACAACATCCATTCAAATGAAACCTAGCCTGCAGACAGGCTTCCATTCAGACGGCGGGGTCATACAAAGAAGGGAAGCCTGCACGCATCCTTCAAAATCGCGGCTGCCGCCCACAAGAACCCGCGGATTCCTTAGCTTGTCAACTGTCAAATTTTAACCGTTCGCAGGCTTAGCCTGCTTAGCCTTCTGTTATTAATTTACTGAGTAAGTTAACAACAGAAGTGATAATTTAGGAGGAGAGAAACAAATTCAGCCCTTTGAAATATAATTTTTTAATTGAGGTAAAATTGTTGCAATTTGCATATGTCAAAAGTTATTTGAAACCTTTCCCTGAGTAATGCATAACGCAGCTATTTCATAAAACATCTCGCGATCAGATACCACGAAAATATATATCCAATTTTGTTTCCTCTGTATCCGAAACATAGATAAGAAAATTAAATGAAAAAGTGATTACTCTAAGGATATTTTAGCCCAAGAAACATTCACTAGCACTTTGCGTCCAAAATTTGGACGCAGACATTCGACATCCTGAAACATGCGTGCAGGCTCCCCTTTGCCGGCACTTCGCGCCGTTTAAATAAAATAGCGCCCCTCCGAGCCAGGAGCCTGTTCGCAGGCTAAATGAAACCTCTTTAACAGTACTTTTGCATGGTACCATTTGTTCTAACTTTTGAGTGCGTGGACTAAATCCTATGGTGTGACCATTTAAATGAAACCTCTTCAGCAGTACTTTTGCATGGTACCATTTGTTCTAACTTTTTCATCTGTTGACTAAATCCTATGGTGTGACCATTCAAATGAAACCTCTTCAGCAGTACTTTTGCATGGTACCATTTGTTTCAAAGTATAATACAAATGAAATTTGGGATTTTTCTTGAATTTTGAAATTTTGGCACTCTTGAAAGGGTTAAGGAAACAATGAGGTGGAAGGGACCAGACTTCCATGGACCCTTTGATTAATAATATAACATGCTAAACCGCCATAGCTCTACAAAAACTCTTAGGCTCTGAAAAGTTTAATTTAATTATTTCTTTTGCAGAGATAATGAGAAAAAGGCATTATCATCGGAAACAGGTAGGGAACAATATATTACCGGTACGTTTTTTGGTGGTTTCCATAATCAGCAGCTGATTAACTATCGATGTTATCTGATTAAACTCTCATCCAACACCCAACTTAGAGGATCAGGGTTCTTCTGACAGGGTCTCCTGTCAAAGTTGTCCATGTCAGTCAGAGGTTCTGGTAAACGTTTTTTAAACTTTTCGTCAGGCTGACTCCCTCGATCCATGCACCTTAGTTGCTGCTTCACCACTCATGCGCTCATGGAGGGATGGTTCAAGGGTCACTGCCCTTGATCCACCACTGGGCTGTGTCTGTTGAGATGTGATTACTTTGTCGTCGTTTTTTACCTGGAAGTGCAGAATGACGAGCTCCAAAATACCCATCAAATAAAATTTTTCCCAAAAAAGGGTTTCTTTTATACCCCTTAAAGTATCCTTTAATCACTCACTCCCCCTCACCCCTTCCCTGAGACCTTCCAAAAAGTGATAAATAGGGTGTAACTAATATTTTAGAGATAATTATTACCATGAATTATAGTTTCATGTTAAAAAGGTGCTATTTTTTGTTACTAAGCATCCAAATCTGCTGGTGGACTGTCATCTCTTAAGGGTGCTCCGTCTCTAGGCAACAGTGGGCTGGGCTCATTAAAAGGAGTACCTCCATTACCAGGCTTGAACAACAATAACAATACTAGAGGTATGTCAAATGAGGAAAAAGAAATTTCTGTCACTTTTATACACATTAGTGAACTTTCACAACAGGATAGCGAGGTAAGAGGATGCCAAAGCGTTCATGTGTAACCAGCATGAAGGGTACATGTAATTACTGACGTGTTTTATGCAATATCCAGTTACAGTCAAACCGGATGTTCTTTTGCGGGCAACTTTGCAAACTTCCACCGCAACGTTGGTATTTTGATTGACAATTTGCTTCGAGCAAGTTGGAAGTTTCCCCGGGGGGGGGGGGGGGGGGGGGGGGGGGGGGGGGGGGGGGGGGGGGGGGGGAGCTATATAGGTATGTGCGGCCCCAAAGGGTAGGGTTTTTCAGCCGTTTTGGTCATAAATTGGGTATCGATTTTGGCTATTTTGCCGCCATTTTGGTCATAAATAGGGTCATGTCCCCCTCCTTCCATCCGCGCTTTGCCTTCCTCTCCAGCGGCTGCTTTGTAGGTCATAAATAGGGTATCAAATTTTTGGTGAGGTCATAAATAGGGTAGGGAAAATCGTAGATTTTGGTCATAAATAGGGTAAGGGTTTTGGGAAGCGGGCCGCACACCCCTACCCAATTTTTCTGCGAGTACCCCCCCGCGGGGAAGTTTCGCGAGCAAGTTCCTATTTCAAACTTGTTGTCAGTTGCAAATTGCGAATTTTGTGAAAACACGTCCTTCTTCAGTTATGGCTCACGTACATCGCAATAATACCACCTCGGTTGAGAAAAGAGAAAGAATAATGGTCGTCTGGTGTAAAACAAGAACAAATCGCAAGCATTATTGGATTATCAAGGCAAACTATATCCAATATTGTAAACAGATTTTTACAACACGAGATGAATTTTCCCGGTAAACCTGGCTGGAAGGAACGAACAGTTTCTACTCTCCTGACATCGTAGAGTTTGTGAAATACTGCAAGGTAACCAAACCAAGTACTTTCAATTCAGAAATCCGGCAACTGACAGCATGTTTGAAATAGGAACTTGCTCGCGAAAGTTGCAACTTGCTCGCACAACTTCCAACTTGCTCGAAGCAAACTGTCAATCAAAATACCAATGTTGCGGCGGAAATTTGCAAAGTTGCCCGCAAAAGAACATCCGGTTTGACTGTAACATAGCTGTGTTCTTGTTGTTGACTACATGAACAATGAGAAGGAAAAGTTCAGTTAGAAATTTTGTCAAACATAACTACTGTCACGCTGGTCACAAAAGGTTTTGTTGTCCTCTTCCAACTGCATTCATGTTGCATAAGTTAACTATTTTCTGTTGCTGTCGTGTTATGGCATTCTGTGATGTGAAGATTTGCTGCTACAGTGCAATTTGCAAAGTGCGTATAACATATATGAGTTCGATGTTTCCATTGAAGGAAGTTAAGAGAAGTCGTCTGAACACAGGCTAAATTTCAATTAGTCACAGTAAAATCTTCTGCTTATACTGTGGCATTTCCGTTATTTTCAGAAGTTACTAAATCACCTAACTGGCAGGACCTGGCTGAAATTGACAGCAAAATCGAAAAACTTGGATTTGGTTAGTGTACATACTATAATGTCATTTAACCTGCAAAAACACTCTCTGCTTGGGGAGGTGGGGGGTGGGGGAGGAGAACTCGTTTGCAGGCTAAGTGGGTTGCATCGATTGCTGTTACTGCGCTCTTCAATAACACGCAAACTCTGAACTTCGGAGCCCAACTAAGGTTAACGTTTTACGCTGCCGTCAATTACAATTTTGGTGACAAACATTGAACCTCTGAAACTAGAAACTGACAAAATGGATCAAGATCAACCAATCACAACCCACGAACATGACCTTGTGACCATTTTAAGTACGGCAGTGAAAAACGAAGCCTGAAGTAATAACGTGCGAACAATACAGTAAAACCTGCATTAAGCGGACACCAGCTGCTTGGGTGCCTAATTTTCTTCCCATATTTACTGTAAAACGAACCTGTATTCAGCGGACCCCTCTATAAAGCGGACACTAGTGAGGATCCCGAGGGTTCCGCTTAATAAAGGCTTCACTGTATTATTTTGTTTGATTTGTCAGATGCCCCAGATGAGGATAATAGGCCACTTTTATGACGGCGACATTTTTCTTTTTTTTTCTCTCTCTTCAGTATTAATTCTAAGGTATATTGTTATTTAGCTCCCCTGGGATTGCAAAATTTATATAAGAAAGGAAAAACAAATTGAATTCTGGGAGTTGTAGTAAAACGACGCCATCGTAAAAAAAACCGCCTATTATTCACACAGACTGAGGTTTTTGCTGAAGAATTCCTTAAACCAAAATCAAAAAAAAAAACTTACCAACAAATTGCAATATCTCACTTGTTTGATTTGTCAGATATCCCAGATGAAGAGAAAAATGGCGAAGCAGCTGATTACAATGACGATTACGAGGATGACTTTAATCCGACAAGGTACAGATATCAAAACATAGACAACAACCATTGAACTGCAAGGTACAGATATCAAAACATAGACAACAAACATTGAACTGCAAGGTACAGATATCAAAACACAGACAACAACCATTGAACTGCAAGGTACAGGGCCGAGTTGTTCGAAGGATGATTAGCGCTAATCCAGGGTTAATTACCATGACAACTCATATGTTCTGTTGACAGTTAATCCAGGATTAGTGCTAATCAGGCTTTGAACAACTCGGCCCAGATATCAAAACATAGAAAACAAACATTGAACTGCAAGATACAGATATCAAAACATAGACAACAAACATTGAACTGCAAGGTACAGATATCAAAACATAGACAACAAACATTGAACTGCAAGGTACAGATATCAAAACCCAGTGAAATTCGGATACGGGGGGTTCAAAATGTAGCTGTGTTGATCCGTTCAGAGCGATGCCCATTAATGAGAAATGCATGTTGGCTTCACGTAATTTGACTGAAATTGTTTGTTTATTTCGTTTCTTTGTTTTCTTTTGAAACAGTGACAGCATTCCAGAAGACATAGATGAGCAGCTGTCACTCAGCAGTTTTCATAGCGGAAGTGCCAAGGTTTGTGATTTGTTGTTATATAAGTGTAATATCACTATCCTCATGGCATATCGTTGTTATTTACGATGTAGATTGAAAGCTGCGCGCTTTGATTGGCTTAAAACTGGTACACGTTTTATCGGAGTATAAAGGACATGAATCGGTACGTTAGACCAAGTAAAAGCTTGAACTATAGTGGAAATATTTTGTTGTTTTTTTTTTATGTTTCTTCGGACAAATTTGTTTGTAAACAATATAAGAATATAAACAATTAATTTTGATGGAAAAAAAAATAGTAAAGAAATAATGTTTCCAAAAACTCGCGTATTTTACTTTTCGTTTCAGCTTAACTTTCAACTTAAGGCAGTTGTAGTCGCAAACTAAACGTCTTTGTTATATTAAATAATCTTTTTGTATTACATTGTCATAACCGCTCTTTTTGCATAATTATTATAATAATCACTTTGCTAACTGTGCCTGATTTCTTTCTTGTTGTTGTAGTTGGATGATCTTCTCACCACAGACCGGACCGTTTCCCAAGCAAGTGTCGCAGATCTTGACTTCGCGGAGGATATTTTAAACTTTTGAGAAACAATTGCCAAAACATGCCATTTTTTGACATGATTTTATATTGTGCATTTAGTGTTCAACAGTGTTTTATATATACATAATACATTACTTTACCTTGATGACAGATGAAACTAGTACTAATTATATCATAAGAAGCTGGTGAAGTTACTGTCAGTGATAGAATAGCGATAGAATATAACAGAAGCGTCCACGTTCCAGGCGTTTTAGGATCGTTTAGGCCTGGACTCTACCTTGAGCGGTGACTTCACCGATTTTAACTCTCCGGCTGGGCCACCAGCCACTAGTTCCCAGGACCTGACCTGGACTTCACGCTCGCAGCCGATTCGCATATAATTAACCGCATATAAGCGAGTCTAATTAACATCAAATTACCGCATGCAAGCGGTTAAAGTAGGCCCAATTCACCTACTGAGAAATAACGAAAATAGAGCTGATCTCAAACTGGCTTTTGTCTTTCACTTGAACATTTTACATAAAGTAAAACGTCTTTTTTTAGTAAAAGAAAGAAAAAGATCAGAAGGGTGTATGCCTCGAACCCGAGTCGTTTGCTTCATAACTAATACCCATATCCACTAGACCAACGATGGCTGGCTGACAGAAACTGTAATTTTTAACATATTTATAGAGTTACCCATAACCATAAATGAAAGCTAACCGTTTTCAAATCAGTGCTTACCCCTAAACACTGCGGATCAGTGCTAAACTGGAGCTATTTTCTCTCAATTCTGTGTCTAACGTCAGTAATATAAAGAATACTACTGTTAGGTAAATAGGGCCTATTTTACCGCTTATATGCGGTAATTTGATGTTAATTAGAGCCGCTTATATGCGGTTAATTATACGCGAAGCGGGTGGCGCTCGCCCATTAGAGGAGGAGAGCGCCTAGGGACTAGGCTGCAACAGAAGCATACTGTTCCTGGTTCGAGTATAGGCGAGGAACTCGAGTTAGCGTGTTGTTATAGTAATCGACGCTTTACTGTCTCCTATGATTATTTAAAGAATGAAAAAATTGAGTAAACCTGTTTCATATCATTGCACTTTTTTTAATAAGAACCTATATATTAAGAACGTCGAGGCTGAGATTGGGCAAAATTTTAAGAAAGTGCTGAGAACATACTCAGGTTGAGATTTGGTTAGAACGGCTTTATTTACCATGTTTGCAAAGAGCTCAGTGAAAAATTAGTTTTGTCAGAGTTAAATTACATTCCAACTAAGCCTAAAATACTAGAATGTATAAAGTAATATGTACAACGTGGTTCTTGTATTGCAATCATAATAATGATAATTAGAAAATTTGTTGAGCTAAGCCGATATCAGCTTACGTGTAGCTGTACCCCCCCTCCCCGAAAGAAAAAGCGGTAGGAGGGGTGTGTACGGCCGGCCACACGTACGAAGGCTAAACCGAAATTTCTTTCTTCTTATTCAACACCAAAGATTTACTGAAATATTATACCAGCCTCAGCTGAAAGATGTTCTTATGTAAAAAAAAAGTGTAACGTTTATTTATTTTTTTCAAGTAATATTATATCGAGTACTTCAAATCAGCTTTATTTTATAACTAGTAGTAATCAGCCATTAGGAAAACGGGTTCGCACAAAAGAAGGTATATGAAAACGTTTGGGGAGATGCCAAAGTAGATACCAGTTCCCGCCCGGTTTGCCCTTGAAAAGAACAAAAGAATCTTCGGGGGGGGGGGGGGGGGGGGGGGGGGGGGGGGGGCGAACGTCGAAACAGGAAAGCTGAATTCAATCCGGCTACTACACAGGACACCCAACACAAGATTAGGATTGCGCGCACCCAACAATCATTCGTGAACGTCTAGCATTCTGGTGCCCTGATAGCTTCGTCAAATTATTGTCGATTTTTAAATACTAATTGAACATATTAATTGATAACTTATTTTATTTTGTATATAATGTATCTGTAAATTGTATATTGTAGTATGTATAGACGCGAGTGTAATATCTGAGACAAGCCGATTCATGCTGTTAAAATAAAACGTCTGCAAAGAACTTCCTCGTTTTCTTTAAGAGCCTTCTGTGACAGAAGCGGGGGAGGGCGCTGCTTTGCGGGTTTAACACAGAAGGGGAAAAAAATTAACGTTACTTTCGGGGGACCGTTACCGGTTTCGAAATTTCACTATACGGTAATTTATGGTCCACGAAAACTGATGAGCTTCATGAGTTGATCGAGGATAACGTTTACGAGGAGTACATGACGTGCTACGAAAACAGTCCAAAATAATAGGTTCCAGTCCTTCATTGGACATCTGATTTTTGGAGTCTCCATTGTAGTCCTAGGACAAACTGAACTTTCCTGGGAAAATTTTGAACCTTGCGTCTTCGCGCCTGTGCCATAATAAAAATAAATAAAAACTTTATTTCTGTGTCAAGATAAAATATAGCAGTTACCCACTAAGCCATCGACATAGCTTTCATTAATTCTGATAGATAAAGGGAGTTCTGGTCAATGTCACTTGCTCAATAAATTCAACGTTTTTCCACATAAAAATGTAACACCCAAGAAGTGTACAAAGGAAATTTTCATTTATTTGCAGAGAATAAAAAAGTTTTGAACTGTTTAAATACAATGTCATTTTAATATAAATAGGTAAATACTTTAATAATTTCACCCTTTTCCCCTTTCCTTACCAAACCTTGGGTTTTTTAGTATGCTAACAGCCAACGGCGTTCTATATTTTTGTTCATGATTGCACGCCTAATTAATGAAATGTTGGATAAAGTCATTGAACATAAACGATATGACACAAAAGCATCCTGGGAATTAGTTAATAAAGATTTATTCCTTTCTCGAGCGGTTTTCAATCGAGCGTCGAAAGTAATTTTGCGATTGCTTTGGTTTTGCATTGCTACGCTTTGTGATTGGCTAAAAAAATCTGGCGCAATTTTCTACACCAATCACAAGTAAAACCAAAATCAACTGTATGTAACTTGCTCGCACGCGTTTTCCCGCGCTTGGCGCCGGCTGCATGTAATTGCTTCGAGTCCTGATTGGTTCACTGGATTGTCGCGTCTCTTGTGATTGGCCAGAGTGATTACTTTGGTTTTGGTTTTACAACACTCAATATTGAAAACGGCTATTAAAAGTTTTTTGGCGGGATGATTCTGTGTATATTGTGTATAATTCTCTTGAGCACACAAATTTTTCCGCGTCCTACAAAACTAGTATACGGTGGCATCGTTCATGGTCCATGCTTTTTCACCGACGTTTTTTGAAATAGGTGTATTACAAACGCAATAAGAAATGTACAGCTTTGCGTTCTTAAAATCTACAATAATGTTATTGTGTATAACTATTTATAGTGTGCGTTCTATTACTTGTGTACCAGAAACCCATAAGTGTGTTGAAACGTGCAACTGTCTCTTGTACGCTTCAAAACAAGCTTCCGATTATTCAAATTCCAATACGCAAAAAAATGCAGCGCAAACTCAAATGGTAGAGACACCTTGTCAGTACAATAAACAGCACCAAAAGAAATTACTGCTCAGTGGCTATTGTCTGAATGCTCACATCAAAGGATTTCATCCACAGACTCAAAAGTTAGACACTGCACGACGCGCCGTTTGGTCATGTGAATGAAAGACACAAAGTCAAAGACAAAGCAAAACTGGCTACAAAGAGCTAAAAAAATCCTATAAAGCTACAAAAATAGTCTGCTTATGTAAGTAAATATCAAAATTTTTGTTTTGTTTTCATTTCTATCACTTTTGCAACACTATATGCCTTGTCAGTACTAATTATGTTGTGCACAGGTACAATCTGTTCTCAGGTTGAACCAGTATTCAATATAGGTTACATTTGTAACCAGTATTCAATATAGGTAAGCTAACCCTAACCCTAACCCTAAGCTTGGCACAAAGGGAACCGTCACACCTTGTACAAAGCTTAGTGTTAGAGTTAGCTAAGGTTAGCTTTGTGCTGGAGTTAGCTAAGCGGTTAGCTTTGTGCTGGAGTTAGGGTTAGCTTATCTAGATTAAAGACTGGGTACACATTTAACCTATACTGAATTTAACTGCGATCAAACGAGAGAAATTTGCAAAAGTTAAGCAAAGTACTTAAAAGTTAAGGCTGTCATTTTCACTGTTTAAAGTTTAATATATTGCCAATACACTGTCAATTTACCAAACGTTTTGAAAGTTTACCAAAAAAGTTCTAAGCGTTTAAAAACTGTGAACTGCAGAACTGTCGGCGCCATTTGGTCAGGCGCAAAGAGTTTTGGTCAGTTTTCAACGGAAAAAAGCTCATCATTTTGAGAAATATTAAAAGATAGTAACGTCAACTAATTATTTTTATACATCCTTGCCCATATTTCCATGTAATATTAAATAAAATCCTACTAAATAAAACGAAAAAGCCTCGGACGTTTGACCGCGGTGGAATACTAAATACTGATCTAACCCGAGACCGGATTTTACCTGAAACACGTACAAACAGAGAAAATCTTTCAACCTCGTCCGCAGGGCCTTATCCGCTTTCAAAATTACGAGGGGCCTGGACAACGCTGCCAAAAAAAAACGCTCAAAAATTTCTGGAGTATTTTGTAGAATAAAACAAGATGAAATGTCTTCATTTCATTTGAACAACGATTTCAGATTGCCAGAAAACAAACACAGCTGCCAATCGCTGAAAACAACCCCCGAAAAAGCCATTTCATCGCGTGTAACTTGGTTAAATACTCCGCGATTCTTGAAGTATTTTGGTTGCCTTGCCCAGGGTTTCTACGCACGCGCGGCCATTTTGAAAGCGGAAAAGGCCTGGGTACGAGGTTGATAATCCCTTGATACATATCCTAACATTTTACGATCGTATAACCATGGAACTGAGGTCCTTATGACAGCTATCCTCACTGGTATTTTCTCCGCTGTCGCTGTACATGCTGACGTCATCATACAGTGGATTGTAGTAGTCTTCTTCTATATCATCGTCCAGTCCCATAGCGGCCAGCACGTCATAGTAAGGATTGTCGAATGCCAGTAAATAGCCTGTGTTGCGGCCTATCCAGGGCTGAAGCTCAAACTCGGCTTGATCTTTGGTACTGCCTTTCTTGTATGCTGCGAAACCACACTTTCGTTTGTATCTTCGGCGTATGAGCGCAAACAGGGCTAATATTACAATTATGAGGAAAAACCCTGTGGAAAAAAGGCAACCAGTCAAATTACCGATCAAACAAACAAACAAGCAAACAAACAAACAACCAATCAATCAATTTATCAGTTGGTAAATTCGAAACGCCAACATCCTCCTCCGGCTCTTTGAACTTTTGACACCTCTGACCTGGGTTCAGCAACACCCTCAGAAACACAATACTGTTCAAATTATGCCTCGCTTAAATAAGCTGTGACACGCATTTTGTCGCCTTTTCATTGCTCTCGATCTTTGGCTTTTACGATGCTTTCATGTTCGTTTAAGCTGTCGCTTTCGGAGTGGTGTGCTTTGTGCTGAGGTACTCAGCTATAAAAGTAATGGGGACTAGGTGCAAATGAGGCCAAATTGTTAAACCCAAAAAGTCCTATTAGCCTAAACCCAGACCCAAATAAATCCCAACAACCCAAAATATAACCTCGCAAAAGTCCCTTTTCTTTCTGATAAAAAGGTTGCACTTTATGTCGTTCCCCCAAAACACTCACCAAAATCTTTCATCCCCCAAAAAAGTCCTCAGGCCTCAGATCGCAAATTTCAAACCCCAAAAAGGTCTTCGCACCCACCCCTCTCACGCTCCCACGCACAAACCACTTACCAACAGAGACGCCAATAATGAGCGGCAGATGCATCTCCATCTTAGAACTCCTCTTCTTATACAGCATCCCAGTGTAGTACTCAACCTGAAGCTCTAAAGAAATCCTCCCGCTTGGCACCCTGGAGAGCACCTCATCCACATAATGACCATCCACCAACGTGAAATTATCCAGCAGAACACACACGATTCGAGTGGCTTCGCCTTTGTCCTCTTTAACGACAGGCTGCATATCATCCTCAAGTAAGCGCACCATGAACACGTGCTTGATTTTTTTGGGTGCGTTTTCCACATTTTTCTCGTTTGCGGGGGTAGATGAACCACCTGGAGGATTGTCAGTTTTCACGGAAGACTTGTTATTCCCGTCCAGCATGTCCAAACGAGCTTGAGTCAGAGATCCGTCATCGGAATGAGAAGCTGCGACGACCTACAAAGATTTGAAAAACAGTTTCTCAGATATCTTGTACAGCACAAAGCACTCATAAATATAAAAGCTCCCTAGTTATCATCATAACCGATAAAGCTACTACATTTATCACTATTTTCCCTTAGATGGGATGCCAGTCCATCGCGGGGCTACCTCAGAGCATTTTGATCGCCGGAACCCATTAATACACCTGAATAGAAAGAGACAATAGGACCAACGTGGATAAAAATTTCTTTTCTAAAGGAAAAAAAAATGATTGCGGAGACCAGGAGTCAATTTAATAAAACTTTTACACTTGTCATTTACAAGTGTAGCTATTGTTTTCAATGGCTACGCTTGTAAATTACACTTGCAAAAGTTTTATAAAATTGACCCCAGGCTCAAATATTCAACCTTGAAATCGAAAGTCTCGTGCCTTAACCAATAGCAACTGAGCTTCAACGATCAAAAAGCTGGATGATTCAAAACTGGAATAAGAGTTTTAAGTTAAATTTTTCCTGGCTTGGGACGTTCCATTTTTTATCCCCCCCCCCCCAAAGATGTCAGGAATCGGAACCCTCAATTTATTGTCGGCGCCCTTTGAAAAATGAAATCCGAAGGGTTGATTTCTTTGTCGGCACCTTGGAAAAAAATCCGAAGGCTCCAAATTTTGCCTTCCTTGGGGGTGGGGGGGGGGGGGGGGGGGGGGAGCGGCGGGCGGCTAAAAAGTGAAATGCCCCTTCTTTACCTGTGTCTCAGATGAAGGATTCACGTCAAAGTAAAGCTCCATTAATTTTTCCAACCCGCGTTTTATGTCTCTCTTCCGTACACGGTCACGCAGTTCCTTCATGGTGTCATTTACAATCAGCGAAAACTTCCCTCGAGAAATGTCCAAGCACATGCCGTTTATATGGTGGCAGAGTTCGTCGGTTGCACACTGACACGGTTCCTCACAGCGCAGTCCATAATGACGCAAATCACAGTCATCAAAGCACAGGTATCCTTGGTAACCGGGAGAGCATGAGCAGTCGCCATGCGCCTTCGCGCATGGACCGATCACATGACTTGAACATACGGGACAGGGTTTCTGGCAGTCTTGGCCGTAAAAGCCATCTTCACAAGGCTGTAGAAACAGAATGAAGAAGTGTTCCACTCTGTCACTATTTTATAAAGTGCGTAGCATAGCACAACTCGTAGTACCCTGGGTACCAAAGTACGTTTCTTTTATTTCACACACTGCCACGAAAACGTGCCCCCCCCCCCCCCCCCCCCCCCCCCCCCCCCCCCCCCCCCCCCCCCCCCCCCCCCCCCCCCCTAAAAAAAATTATATGCTTCTTTCTGTTTTCAACTTTATTGGACACAAACTTATATAAAAAAAATAACAAAATAAGACGCACCAAAAGGAAAAGGCGCGTCCGAGACGTGAAAACCCATGCGAGGCACCTACCCAAGAAACTTAAAATAGATAATAAAATAAGGAATTACATGAGATTGACAGAGGCAGCAGATACGAAATAGCGACCATCGCACATAACATATCTACATTAAAAACAGAGTTAATTAAGGAGGAATATAATTGAGTGAGAAAACTTTAAACGATCCGGGCTACAGAAACTATTTGGATGAGTTATTTTACAGCGCAGGAACTCTTGTTTTTACGCAAATTGAATAAATCGCTGCAGAGTTTGAAATAAAGTGAAAAGTAACAGTACAAGCGTAAATCAAAGTGCTTCTTCCCACAGGTTACTAACCTCATTACACTTGGGACCTTTGAAACCAGGCCAACAAATGCACGCACCAGTCCTGGGATCACATTTGGGGCTGTTGTCAGGGATACAGCCGCAACTATTGTTACAGTGCTCACCAAACTTTCCACTGGCGCACTCATACTCGCAATAAGTACCAGTGAAACCGGGAGCACAGTGACACTCGCCATTAAAACGACTGCAATTCGCACCATTCCGACAAATGCATTTACGGGCACAGTTCACACCAAACCAGCCCTCGCCACATGCGGTCTCGCAACTTTGACCTTTGAATCCAGCAGTGCATGCACATGTGCCTTTCACGTTATCACACACAGCACCATTTTTACAGGTGCACGTTCCAGTGCAGTCACGCCCGTACGATCCCTCGTTACACCTACTCTCGCAGAAGACACCAGTGTATCCATCTTTACAGGTGCACGTTCCGTCAATCCTATCACATGACCATCTGTTGGACAACACGCACTGGCACGTGTTATTGCAGTTGACACCATAGCGATCTGCTGGACATGTGAACTCACAAGTCTTACCATGGTAGCCGGGTTTGCAGGTGCAAGACCCATCTGTAATACTGCAAGCATAGCTGTTCTGGCACATGCAACGACGGACGCAGTTTTTACCAAAGAAACCTTCGGGGCACTGCTCCTCGCACCTGTTGAAAGATGATGGCGAAGAGACTATTTAAAAATGAATAAAGGGGTTAGTTTTGAAAGAAACTGTGGTACTGCGTTAGTGGAGGAGTGAAACATGAAAATTTGGTCGAGAATTGAACTTGGATCTACCGTGAAACAACGCCAGCTAGTGGTCAAAGCGGGACTTGAACCCAGGATCTCCGGTTTTCAAGTCGGGCGCCTTGACAGCCACTCGACTACGCTGCCTTTTCTTTGAATGAAAGCTGTTAGGTTCAAGCGCATTTCTAGGGACAGATGTGGTGATAAGAAAGCCAATCAACGCGGATGCTATAAATATAACCTTAATGTCATTTTTTTGAGCAGTGTACCAGGTCAAACTTACAAGTCAGTGAAAAACTCTTAAAAGTGGTTGCAAATGGAGCTACAATCATGGTGCCTGAAGAAAAAAAGTAGCGATGCTCCCTTCGAAGAAAGACAATATTTACAAACTTAAAACTAAAAAAAAACACCGGTACAACTCTGAGAGAGGTCTTATGTTCCGCACGGGATCATTTGAATGGTCACACCTTTAGGCTTTCATCCACACACTCAAAAGTTGGAACCACCTTGTACAGCATAATAAACTACCAGAGTAAAGTACTGCTCAGTAGCTTTCATTTGAATGATCCGCACACCTTTAGGATTTCATCCACAGACTCAAAGCTAGAACCACCTTGTGAAGCAAAAAAAACCAGTACCACAGGACGATACTGTTCAGTAGCTTTGATGCGTTCACACTAGGATTTCATCCAGAAACTCGAACGTTAGAGCCAGACTAGATGACCAACGCCCGGTTGTTCGAAAGTGAGTTAACGCTAACCCAGGATTAAAACTTAGCCAAGGATTTAATTCAGTTTCTCTTGTTGGAAGTGTTTTCAAAAACTTATTTTAAGCTACACGCGAAGGCAAGTCAAAGTCGAAACTGAATGGCGAAAATACTTTGGAAAAATCTCCATTGATTAAGTATTTAATTAGAATCAAAATTGACCTTAACCCTGGGTTAGCTTAATCACGCTTTGAATTAAGAGCCAAGTGAGTTCTTACTCGTAACCGTGATATCCTGATCTGCAGTGACATTCGCCCGTCACAGAATCGCAAGATACTTCGCCCTCTGTTCCATTTGCACTACACTGACACTTAGAAGCGCACAGCATCCCATAATAACCAGCACGGCAATTCTCTGTACAGTTACCACCAGACCATCCCGGGGCGCATGTGCACGAGCCATTCACGTGATCACACGATGCACTGTTCATGCAGATGCACCTCTGTGTGCAGTTATCACCGTACCATCCGGTTGAACAGGCTTCCAGGCAGTTTGGACCTTGGAATCCACGTGGACAAGAGCATTTTCCGTTCACTGGATCACATGATCCGGGACAAATGCATCTAATGGAGAAACCGTAATTAAGACTTGAATAAAATGTTATTAAATGTTATGGATTCGACATAAATAAATTCATGCACAGCAAACGTAGAGAGAAAAAAAATCGTGCAAAGCGAACCAAAGAAAAGAAAAGAAAAGTATGCAAAAACCTCGTGAACAAATCTTGCACAGCCTCAAGACGGAAAAAAAATAATGTACCGCTTCAGGTCGCAGAAGTAGCTGTGCTTACTTTTAAAGTGTAACCTCTCGCCAGAGGTCCTTTTGGAATTTGCATTTTTTCGAAAACATAAATCGTTAAAAAAAAATCCAGACACAAACCCCAGTGTTTTTTTTACGCATCATCCAGGGTTGGATAGTCTCTTACGTTGCCATTTTTTGTGCAGAAATAGGAGCGTTGCGTGAAGACACAAAATAACGGCCGCATAGGAGACCACGTTTCGCGAAAATAACATTTTGTCGTATAAGTTTTACCGGCCAATTTCACATGGTTTCTTAAAATGTGAAGTGATAGGAATCCCGAATAAAAGTCATTTATTGGGGCGGGGAGTTGGACGCAGTGGGTTGGGGGGTCCGTGGAGCAAAACGCTTAGGAGAGGGGAGGGTCCGAAGGTATGCAGAATCTTTTTCAAAGAAGCCTTTGATTTATTTTTATTTTAAGTGTGTTCAAGGATGTTCCGGTTAGGTTCCGAGGGTGTTCCGGGGGTGTTCCGGGGCGTTCCGGGTTTTCAGACACCACTGCAAGTTTTGTGCTTCGCATCACACTCTTAGAGTAAGAGTAATATTATAATTACTAAAATGTCCTTATTTTGACATTTTTTTTTTTTTTGGGGGGGGGGGGGGATTGTTGAATGTTTTTACTGTTACAGGGAGGAGCGAGAGTTCTGCAAACACATCTTCTCAAACGTATTAATAATTCATGACGAGAACACAGAGGAAATCAATACCGTGAAGGAGGTTTTGATATCCTGTCTTAATTTGCATAGATTTTGGTGATTTTATTCCTTCGTTTTCTCCGCATTTAACGATCAGTTTGAGAGGATATACCAAACACTCAAAAGAGTGTTTCATCAGGTATCCAAACACCTTGAAGTGGGTTAAAAAAAAAAACTCGGCTGCGCCTCGTTTTTCAACCCACTTTGCTGTGTTTGGATATCTGATGAAACACTATCTCGTGTTTGATATATCACATCAAAAGTTCCTTGTCATCAGGTGGAGAATAACGTGGGAGCACAACTGGTTTGAAATTTGACAGTTGTACTCATTTTCAATCTGGTGCTACGCCTGCTCTAAATTAACGGCCATGCTCCGTCACGCGTGACCATATTTTTGAAAATTTGAATGGAGTTTTCAAGTTTACGCGTCGGTTTTGTAAATTCAATCCGAGATTCGGAATTCCCGTGAAGATTTTACCGCATTTTAGGAAACAAAGTCAGAAAGAGCAAAAAATATAATTTTATTTGAATTGTTACATATCCGAACAATATTAGGTTTTTTATGCGCGTAGAGAAGTTATTTTGCCGTTAACTCGTGACTTTCAAAGTGTTTTCCAGAGAGATCTTCAAGGTTTCATTCAAATCTCGGACGTTACAAAGAAATATTCAAATGTTCATTTCAGTCTTGTGGATTACTGGTCACGCGTGACGGAGCATGACTGTAAAGATCTCTAAAACCAACTAGAATACATTGCAAGCTACAGAATCACATTCAACAGTTGTTCTTAAAGGTGTACTGACATGTACAATGTAAATCAACTATTAGAGGACAATACCTACGTTTGTGAGCAATTCGCCCCAAATACTCCAGGAATAACAGAAACATTACGACATGACCAATGACACGTTTTCCCAGTCCAGCCGGCAGGACAGTTACACTGGCCTGTTATATGATCGCATGCAACTCCGTTTCCACACTGACATCTCCGACTGCACCCAGCTCCATACTGACCTCTGGGGCAGGGCCTGTCACACAAGTAACCATGGTAACCAGGTGGGCATGCGCAGGAGCCATCTTTCGAGTCACACGTCCCACGAACACAAGAACAGGTCTGGGTACAATTATGACCAAATAAACCTTGAGGACACACTGGCGGGAAAGCAAATGAGTAAAGGAGTTCGTTTCTAAACTGTGTTGCTGTGTTAGTGGAGAAGTGAAACATAAAAATGTGGTATTGTCAACCACCGTAAAGAGATTCAAAAGCTGTTGCTTCGAGCACCAGCCCTTCGTCAACTTCGTTTAACTCTCAAGGCCGATCGACACATTACAACTTTGTCACAATTTATGTGCATTCATGGAGGTAAACCTACGACATAAATTTTATTGTGTAAATCAAACCACGTCTTCCTTACGACTGTCGCGTATGACATGAAAGATGCTGTAGACAGTTTTGTCATGACACGAGCAGTGCATACTGCAAAGGTTGCACATGACAGTTATACCATTGTAAACGTTATACTAAGTCATACCAAGTAAAAGATATACCATTGAAATTGGCCTTATTTTTCTGTATTTTAAGTGTTGTGAAGTGCTTGTGATTTTTATCTTTTTTAGTGAGCAACCATTACCTTTATCACATCGAGTTCCAGTCCATCCTGGCTTACACAGACACTCCCCAGTCACATGGTGACAAGTTCTTCCAATCGCACAATCGCATTTCTGCTGACACTTGTCACCATAGTAACCTTCACTGCAAGTCTCTAGGCATGAGCTTCCCTGGTAACCAGGAAAACAAAGGCATTTTCCTGAGACCTGATTGCACGATCCATTTCCATGGTGACATCTTGGGCATGGCTGACCACAGCTGGGGCAGGACTGGTTACAAAGCACCCCTGCCAACCTCGATCGCAGGTGCAGTTTCCAGATACTGGGTCACAAGTACCATTAACGCAGGTGCAGGACTGTGAACAGTGCAATCCCCATCTGCCAGCGGGGCATGGGAAGTCACAGTGCTGTCCTACAAAACCTGGTGTGCATTGACAGGTACCATTGACTGGGTCACAGCCAGAAGATGAAGATGAAGCACATCTGCACTTGTAGGCACAGTTCTGACCATAGTAGTCCTGAGGACATGAGAGGTCGCATTTGGGACCCTTGTATCCAGGCAGACAGAGGCAACTCCCATTAGCCTGTGAAATAGAAGTCACCTACATGGTTGTTACATGAAAACAATCAAGCGTATACACATGCACACATGAAGGCTAACTGTTTTTTTCTTTTGTGTGTGTGTGTGTGAATTTACTGTATGTGAATATTATTATAAAGTGTTAAATGAAATGCACAAGATTATTGACCAAGGGTTACATATAGACCAGATGGGTTGAGTCGAGTTGAGTTGAGTTGAGTTGAGATAATGGACTACTGTGCCATTTTGTAGGGTCTAGGGTCAGTCTGCTTTCAAATTACAGCGTTCACTATGCCTGTAAAGACAAAGTTTTAGGTGGAAGGACTGTTCCAGTGACTGCAGTTTTAAGTTGTTCCTGGTAATAGTGGGTATATTGATGTTGTATGACTCCAAATTTAGATACTCATAAGTAAGAAACATACATGTGTATTAACATATTAAGTATTGTTCCACATAAGAACGATAGCAAACTTCATTGTTCTGCGGCATTAGCTCTTTCCCACATAGAATATCTTTGATTTCAAGAATAGAGGAGGAGCTGATGGTTAATAATTATATTTCACTATAAAAATAAAGAAAATCCATTTACGTCAAATAAATTTTAGGAAATGTTCGTGCTTAACCAATCAGAATAGCAGAAGACAATAGCTAATAATTTTGCTTCTTTGATGAAGTTCCCCAAATACAATTTCTTTTAAAAATTGTATGTTGTGCGATTGGGTCTCAAATTACTTGAAACCTTAAAAAAATTAGACAAAATGCACCTTGAACCTTAACTTTTTAGCGGTTTTTTAGTCTAGGCCAATGAGATCACTAGTTGTAACAATGAAAAATCTTGACATTCCATTGTGTTTGACATTCCATTGCCGTTCAGCGCTATCCTTCTTATGCGGATCATTACTTAACCTGAAAGCACATGTCAAAGTGTAATTTGGCATACTGACCTGATTGCAGATCCCATTGTGACACAAGCACGTGTTTTGACAGTTAAATCCCCATGAGCTATCATTACAAGGCACAGAACAGTCATCCCCAGTCCAGCCCGCAGAGCATTGACAGCCATCAGCAGCTCGGCATGAGCACTGGCCACTAACATGGTTACACTGAGCACCATTCACACAGGAACAAGCCCTGGAACACTTCCCACCCCACAATCCCTGCTGACAAGGCTTGTCACACCACCGACCAGAAAAACCGCTGCCGCAGGTGCAAGATCCTGTAAATAAATTACTTTATTTCAGTGTCAATGTATTTAGCACGGAAGTACTGATTGAGGACACCATTTTTTCCCCCTACTAACCATTCTAACCAGGTATTAGGTGCGGTTCACACACCACGGCAAATGGTATTTCTCATGGTAGATCATCCCGTGGTACATCACACTTGGGTTTAGTATACCGTGTTACCATATTTACTCGATTAAATGCCGCCCTCGATTAAACGCCGCAGATGGACGAAAAATTTCCAATAAACGCCGCACCTAATCAGAAATATGCGGCGTTTATTCGAGGATTATAAGGGAAAAAAAAACGACAAGTACGGTACAAAAAAAGCGAGACATTGGAACTTTAAACATGTTTCTGTTTACATATTATTTACAAATGATTTGCCTTAGTTGTTGTCAGTCATTACTTGCTAGTAATTTAAGAAAATTAATATGATTTTGACATTAACCTCGAATAAACGCTGCCCTTTAATAAAGGCCGCATCGGAAACGCTAAAAATTTAATAGACGCCGCGGCGTTTAAAATAAATACAGTGACCAGCGGTTACACGCGATTTGTGATTTGCCAAGGTTAAAAAATGTCACGCAATTCAGTGAATCACTTTTCCTTTGCAGATACGTGTTGATGTCAAACGGAGCATCGTGATTGGCTCTTGTACCTTGGGCATCAAAACACCATTGCAACTTACTTCGTGTGATCTTTTTTATGTATCCATGGATATTTACCACAGGAAATTTACCTCGGGAAATGTAGGTCACACTCACTAAATGCAGTTTCCCGTGGTGAAAGGGTCATTTACCACGGTAAAAGTGCCCCGTGTAACCGCACCTATTATAGCAAAGGTACATGTAGGGAAAAGAAAACTAAAAGGGACACTGTCACACCAAAATAACAAATTTTGCTCAGCTTATTTCCATGTTTTTTTTTTCATTAAATGCCACCAAATATACGATAAAACGATTCTATAGTTGCTCACTCAACTGCTTTCATTTTGAATGGTCAAACTTTAGAACTTCATCCAGGCCCCGGTTGTTCAAAAGGTGGATAGCGCTATCCACCGGATAAATCACTGACCAGTGGATAAGTACATGTATTAATAAAATCCATTGTGTTATCCACTGGATAGTGATTTATTCGGTGGATAGCACTATCCATCTTTTGAACAACCGGGGGCAGATAGTCAAAAGTTACATGTAAAACAAATTAGTAATTAAAAACATAATAAACAGCACCACAAGAAAGTACTGCTTACTCGACAGCTTTCATTTTGAATGGTCAAATCTTACAATTTCATCCAGAGACTCAAATGTTAGAACCTTTATAACCTGACTGACCCTGGTAGTGACAGGTCCAAAATGTACATCCAAACTGACCTGTCTCTTGATCACAAGATGCTCCATTTTGACATTTGCACTTCTTAGCACAGTTCACCCCATAGTACCCTCCAGGGCAGGGCAAATGACACAGTGCCCCTGTCCACCCCGGTTTGGTGCAGTTGCAGGTACCATCAGTTCTGGAACATGTTGCATTGTTTTGGCATTTGCATTCTTGACTGCAGTTAAGGCCATAAGTTCCCAACGGACATGGCTGTTGACATGTCCTGTATAAAATAAGAAAATACAAGTAGTGACTTGAACCAGGGGTTTCAATAACTTTTCAACTAGATGTCAGGTTGTCAAGTGGCAAATAATCCCAAAAAGCAGACAGTTTCTTTCTCCTATGACAAATTTATGTGTATAAAATTATATAACTTACTCGCCCTGATATCCTGGCAAGCAAACACATGTCCCCATGAACCTGTTACAAAACCCGGCTGACTTCCAACAAGAGCAGTTCTGTGAGCAGTTCACTCCCCACATGTTCCAAGGACAGGGCTTATCACACACTGCCCCTGTCCAACCCACACTGCAGTTACACGACCCCATCACTGGATCACATGATGCACCATTCTTGCACTGGCATCTCTGGGCACAATTATAGCCAAAATACCCAGGGCTGCAAACTTGTTCGCAGTATACCCCTTGAAAACCCCGTCTGCAGTTGCAGTAACCAGTGGCTACATTGCAAGTGCCATGCCCTGTACACTGACACTGCCGAGTGCAATTGTAACCATAGTAACCAGATTTGCACGGATGTTGACAGCGGTAGCCATGGTAACCGGGTTGACAGGTGCAGATAAAGGTGTTGTTGGTATCAGAGCAGTGGCCGCCATTCAAACAAGGGTTGGATAAGCAGCCGAAGTGTTCACAGCTGGGGCCATGGTAACCTTGGTAACAGTGGCAGGATTCACCAGTGATGTTCAGTAGGGCATTATTGAAGCCATCTTTGACAAGTGAGAAAAATCAAAATTTTATTTAAATTGTTGTAATGAATTGCTTTTATTAACAATAGCCGAGGGCAATTATTATTTTGATTTGCTCCACAAAAGGGGAACCACTCAAGGGAGAAAAGTACACGGAGGTATGTGTATTAATTTGTTTGAAAAGTTTAAAATAAATAAACTGACTTATGTTTAACAAGCCAAGGGTAACACTTAACAGTCTCTTGAGAGACTGATAAACCTGTGGCCCTCAAAATTCCGGATCAAATTGGAATTTGGAAATGTTGGTTTTTGTGGAGGGAGGAAAACCAGAGTGGTCGGAGAGAAACCTTCGGAGCAAGGATGAGACCCAACAACAAACTAAACCCACATATGACGCTTTCCTTGAAAGGGTGGCCATTAATCTAGGAAGAAAGGTGCATATTTGTGGGAAATACAGTAAAAACCCACATAAAAGAACCCATGATTATCTCTGACAGGCTGAAATGGTTTTTATATATTGGATGAGTAGTGAGAAATCAGGCTGAAAATGTTCTTACTTATGGGGTAAAAACAAATTTTTTTTTTCGTGATTTAGGTTAACTCTTTGGTGTCTGTGTTTAAGAGAGGTGTCTGTTTAACACAGGTATTTAATATTAAACATACTAGGCCATAATTTTGGGACTTTGACTACTGTGCACTTGATAAAAGGTGTCTGCTTAGTATGATGTCTGCTTAATACAGGTTTGATTGTACTAATAATATTGTTCTATATTAAAAGAATAATATTATTATGTTTGAGGGTGGTAAAGGGGGGTCTGGATCACATTTCACGAAAAATAAAATTGTCATTTCACGTTTCACGGAGAATAAAATGGCCATTTCACGAAAAAAACATTCCTTACTTTTTGCTAATTAAATTACATCCTAAGTACAGCTTTGTTTGTTGTCTTCACCGACCGTCCACTCCTCGTTCTTCCTGATGTAAAAAGAAAGCTGAGTTCTTTGTTTTGCTGATGTTGTGTAAAATTACCTAACCTTGTAGAGTGACCTGGGGTCCAGAATGACGATCAGTCACGGTCATGCATTCGTCATGCAATTTACCACCGGCGTAGTTAAAGGCTTACTGGATAATTTTTTGGGAGGAAGAAAGAATCACGGTTTACAGTAGCATTTTGCGAGAAAAAAACAACAGTCATTTTGCAGTGCTCATGAAAAAAAGTCGATTCACTGTTTACGGGTATGTAACCAAATCAGGTTTCACCAGAAAAAAAAATAGCCATTTCACAATTCACGGGAAAAAAAGGCCTTTCAAGGATCACGAAAAAACCCTTTACCACCCTCATGTAACCAAAACATGTACCCCATTTTTGAATTCTTGAGACTTGTGGCCCTTTAACACACTCGGCATTCTGGCCGCAGTTTCTTTTACCAACACATGGATTGTTTGTTGCTTGGGCAGGGCCAGAGGAGGCACACATTTCACTACTGAAATAGAATCCATACAGTTCCACACGCAAACAAATCCAGTTTTCCCATTCCATTGGATAGATTCTGATCCCACGTGCTGGAGCAGCAAACAACATAGTATGATTTTGAATACTGGAGGCATCTAGTGTGATAAAAGGACAATACATAATTAATCATTTGCACACCATTATGACCAGGAAATAAATTTTGTGTTATGACTTATCCACTGGATAGTGATTTATCCGGTGGATAGCTCCTATCCACCTTTTGAACAACCAGGCCCAGGAGATTACTTTTCTTTTAAACAGCAATGATTATGTACCAAACAAAGCAAACTTATGGACAACCAACATGAAATTAGGATTGCATTCTTCGAACGCGATTATAATAAGAGTGGGATAGATTTTCAGTGCTATGATACATAACCATGTACCATCGTTGTACCTTTATTAGCCTGGAATGTGCGCCGACCTTTGCGGCCCTCTGTGTCCCTATACCAAGTGTACTTCTCGCCATCTAAAGAAACCTTCATTCTGAAACTACAAGAAACATGTAGGTATAGTTGACAGGACAGGATCAACTGGAAGGAACGAGGTGTTAAGATTAATTTTACATTTCTTATTACAAATATGAAAAAATATTCCAGTTCTGTAAGTTCAATTATTTCTCTTTCATGCATGCACTTCCTAGCATTTCAGACTGTAAATTACAGATTGAAACAAATCAAAGGTTCCTATGAGCTTACTCGGAATACAAAACATTTGCCCCCTCCCCTCCCCTAGGCATTTTGCTCCACTGTCCCCCACTCCTTGCATTAGAATGGGTTTGGCTGTATGAACAATAACAAATTAAGTAATGGTCCTAGTAAGAAGTAGGCAACCTAACGGCAAGGAATGTAGAAAGGTGTTAATTGTGATTTTGTTGAAATCGTCCACCCCATTAGCTAAAACGTGAAAATCTACCATCACTTAACCAGGTAGTGCATTTATTTCTCTCTAGTTTAATAATTGGTTCCCTTTTAGTGAAAACTATTCTGAGTTTTAATGCAACCAAAATTCTATGTGGGAAACATGTAAAATTAGAAGCCTTTCTTGGCCATTGTTTTGGAGTTTCACGACTGGATGAAATCTTGTAGCACAAAAGAAACATCACTTTAAAATAAAGTTTCAGTACATTTTATTTAAAAAAACATGTTGTCCATAGGTTGATGCATTCTCAGTAAAAAAACTTAAACAATCTTATGTGGGGAAAGCGAAATGCCGCGCAACAATAGAGCATTGCCTAGTTCCTACACGCATTGGTACTTAAATAGCCAGTTACGTTTTAATCCAATAATCATTTGACTTCTGCAGGATGTCCTTGCCACCTTGTATTGATATCGCAGACACAAGAGCCAGCTGAGGCAGTCGAATCTGGAAGAACACATACTCTCTGTTGTGGTCTGAAGAGCACCAAGCATCTAATTAAAAGCAATTCAAATGAAGGTAAGGTTAAGGTACAGTTACACAAGAGTCACAGGCAGCCCACAAACCCACAGCCAACCCACAAACCCACAGCCTAACCAGGTTTCTGTAGCATGAAGCAACTACGAGTATTGGGTGGTTAATCCAGGAAATATCCATGCTCTCCAAATGGCAGGTAATTAGAAATTCTGGCCGGGATCAAAAGCCCAATTTTTTAAAGGGAATTATGAACTGGAATTTCCAGAGGGGTGGGGTGTTTAAACCAAAAGGAATAACACATTGCTCCCCACCCCTCCCCACCAGATGGGATGCTAGGCCAATTTTGGGTTACTGGCCCTAGAGATTTTGCCTTGAAATTTTCAAGGCAATTAAAGCAGTCTAGCTTTCCTCTGACCTGTATTGAGCAGACACCCTCGGGACCCTCACTGGGGTCCGCCTTATACAGGTGTCCGCTGAATACAGGTTTGTTTTACAATAAATGTGGAAAGAAACTTTAGGGATCCAAGCTGGTGTCCGCTTAATAGAGGGTGTCCGCTTAATAGAGGGTGTCCGCTTAATAGAGGGTGTCCGCTTAATAGAGGGTGTCCGCTTAATACGGGTTTCACTGTGTTAAGGATGTAGTGGCTATGGAGTGAGATTGCACTCTAAATGCAATAATTAAAAACTATTCACGGAAGTGGAGGTGGGTAGTGGTGGATATTTACCAAGCCGCGAAGCAGCGAGGTAAATATCCACCACTACCCACCTACACTGAGGTGAATAGTTGTTTTAGTATACACTGAAACAGTGAGATAATATAACGAAAATGATGCTTTTTAACTCATTTATTCCTGTCAACGATTACAATTTTCGTGCGCAAATTGCTGGGAGGTGAATAGCACTTGCTATTCCGAGTTTCAGTAGCCAATCAGAGCGCGCCAACAATGCTATCCACTGTTTCAGTATATACTAATTATTATTATTTCTATGGCCCTAATTACCCCCCTGTTTCTGGATTTTCTTGGATCTGCCTGTGGTAGTTTGGAAGATCCCATTTGGGAAAACTAATAAAGGATATTGTATTGTATTGTGGTCAAGGGGGCCAGTTTGCAGGTGCTGCAACATCCTGAGAAGTAAAATTTAACAGGCTCATACTACATGGGGACTGTTGCAGAAAGGGGGTGAGCTTGACGCCAGTGTTGATCATGTATGAACAACAACTTGTGGTCCATACATGCAGTTAATACCCACTGAGGTTGCCAATTAATTTTATAATGTAAGCAGTGGTATAAGTTATCTTAATATAATCACTGAGGATACAAAAGAATGATTTATTAATAAATGACTCATATTACAAAAGGCTCAAACCTCCAGCATGAAGTCGTCCAAATCTTGGTTCTGGACTGGAAGAATCAGGGAAGGCTGACAGAAAGCCATCTGGGATATACCGACTCTGCATTCCTAAGTCGCTCCACATAGAGATCTTAGTTGGTACAACAGCAAGCTTGAGAAAACGGAACCCTAACTCTATTTGTCGTAGGGATATGGTGTGAATACCAGGCTTCAGAATGAAGGTCTAAAAATGTAAAAATATTGACAGGGCAGTTTTTCAATAAATTGCGCATCAAAAGAAAGTCATGTTTGTTCAGTGCTAATGGACTGGCAACATGTACTAAACAATAACAGTCTGGGATTTCCAGAGGGGACAGACAAGAGTGTGTTCCTTGAAAGCACTAATTTTGTGGACTTTACTAGTTCGCTAATAAAGCACGAACTGACAACACTGCTGAGGACTGTGGAAGCAGGATACAAGACAAGCATCGATGGATCAGGCATGTGTTCGCGTTCATTTACAGAAGAAAACACTGAGGCTTTATATACATGTATACCTGCAGATAGTACTGTGTCCACAGGGCATGGGAACTTTTATGTGGTGGCACCCACGATTCCCACTCTCCCTCGTCAAATCTAAATGAGACGTCGTTGGTTTGATTTGATGTGGCATACATTTGCTTCCATAAAACATATTCTGCTGTGAATGTCACTTCAAATTCATAAATGGCTATCAGGTCATGAAAGGATCCATTTGCTCTTACATAACTTTCTGATTGGACTGTCTGAATAGTATAGGCGGGACCTTGAAAATGATAAGATGAATGATTAGCATTACTAACAATAACTGAACATTTTAAAAATTGAGAATAAAAAAGTTATATAAAAAAGAAGAACATTTTGCAGTAATTCTCACTTCATTTTCACATTATCTGTACACAGCTTGAACTTGTGGTATCTACATTTGTATAACCGTATGCAGTATTGATTCCTGAGGGAGGAGGGGGGGGGGGGGGGGGGGGGGTTGTTAGAGGGAGGAGGGGGGGGGGGGGGGTTGTTAGAGGGAGGAGGGGGGAGGGGGTAATAGAGGATGTACGGTAAATCGAGACTTACCAGTGACTGATGGCATATCAGCCCGAATTTCACATCCTGACAGTGGAACAGCTCTTTTCTTGCATACCTCAAGAGGAACATTTTTGCTGACTTTCTGGCAGTCCAACCTGATACCAGCAATTGCGACATTAGCAGCTGGGCACTTCTGGTACTTGCAAACAGTACATTGTTGGTTGTTGCCATCACAGTCACTTTCAGGAAGTGTGTGTATAAAGCGTACCTGATACACCTTGCTAAACTGCTCTAGGTTCACAAAAGCAGCTCGCCAAAAGTTGTCACCATGAGGTCCTGTCATGCTCCACCCTGAAAAATGGAAGAAATTATTAAAAACAAGAGGCTCCAAGAAGCCTAAACTCATGCGCATGCGTAAGAAAGTTTTATGGTATATTTTAAACATGATAAGAAGATGTCCGACATGGAGAAGAGAACTCCTTTAATTCAGTCATCATTCCTGCAAACCAGTCCATGAAGGCTGTACCACAATGAAGCCAGTGATTCTTCTGAGTGTAATAATATACCTAATGTGAACATTAGTTATGTAAGTACAGTGTAGGGTTGTAGGAGATGCTGTCGTGACACTTCAGTAATGCTGTTTTACCGGAAGTGAGAGTAGCAGAAAGTCACTAAACAGGAAATGTAATAGGCCATTTCCGAGTTGTCTTTAGCCTCTCTATCAAAGCGAGGCTAGGTGCGAAACCTTTCATATAAAAATAAGTTTTCATTCACATGCAAATACGTTTTATTTGCATATGAATGAAAACTCATTTTCATATGAATGGTTTCGCAACTAGCCTCGCTTTGATTAAGAGGCTAAAGGCAACTCGGAAATGGCCTATTGGCAAAGCTATGAACCGGAAGAGCACAATTTAAAATATGCATGCATAAATTTGCATGCAAAATCGTGACACACACAAAAAAGAAAAATAATAAATAATAAGAAGAAAAAGAAAAAAAAGAAAAACAGAGGACAAATTTTAACTCATGCCGCTTCGCGCATGAGTAATGATTAACTAATTTTTAATTAATTCAACATTATTGCTGTATACCACGTAATTCACTTGGCATGTCATTAGCTCCTGTAGGCAACCAAGTTCTCCCTTTACACGAATGTATTCATCTAATTTACTTTAATTATTACACAGGGCTGTCCTGAAAACCACAGAAGTTACGGACGCACCCTGTTAAAAGATAATGTTAAGCAACCAAATTTACATGTAGTTGCAACCACGTTTTTTTTAAATGTCTGATCATGAGGTGGTCACCTAAATGCATATGAGCTTTATTAACCAGAATAATTCCTTTTTGCCTTAAATTACCTGAATCAAGCCACCTGCCATGAGGACCAAGCAAAGGATTTTTTGTGTTCACCATCACTTGAAGTGTACCAATATCACCACCATACATGCTCCAGAAGAAATGCAAGTAGCATTTGTCCACTCCATGTGTGTTTGGACTGGTGAAAATGACTACAACAAGAAAGCAGAACAGCAAGCTATGCATATTTTTTTTTTTTTTGAAATTTTCAAATAATATTCGGTTTTCTGTTATCTTCCTGTGTGCTTGGCTGTTAGTACGGCTATGGCCGTTAGAGCGTGACCACGATCGTATGACATTGTGCATTCTCATTGGCCAATTCATAACAACCACCATGCACAATAAGTAGACTGTCAAGGGAGGGCAAAAGACAAATTTTTATAGACTGCATTCTTTTCTAAAGTTAAACCTTTCTACAACAGCCACCACTGTACAATAATAATTTTCTGGTCGTTGCAGAGGGATGGTCATTATGGAGAGATTTTCAAGAAGAGGATTTGAGATCAGAAGTGTCTGTATTATGGATCAGGTACCTGGCAGAAAGGTCTTTAAGTTTTTATGTACCTTGTTGATTTGGAGTAGCACTACTGGTATCCGTATAAGCATAGTATGAGCCTTTGGGATGACCCCACCATGGTCCTGTGTTTGACTGCGGAGTAGAGGTGTTGGTTACTGCCCATCTAACAGAGCTTGCTGTGTGTTGATTGCTCCAGCCACACATTGAACCAGCATCAAAGTTGCATGACAAAACAGTCTTTTTCAAAACTACATCACAACCTGTACCAGGAAATAGAATTAATGTACCGGTGATTTAATAATCAGCTGGCATTAACCCTGTATTCACCTAACACTTCACTTGACTTCATTGGCTCATACAGTACATATCAGGCCAACTGAATAATAATGTTTCATGCATATATTATGTGATGAATGAATGAATGCCTTATAATATATAGCGCAATATAACATGCATCTCATGGTGCTTTACATACACTTTTAAAATGAGATCAGACGTCAGCTTATGAAGGTGCCTCAGGCAGCTGCTATCAGTCCATTGTTGATCTCATCTCCCCCAACCCACCCATGAACAATGTATAGCACTGAGGGTGGTCACAGCCAGGGTTTTGTTACATCCTCAGTGGTTCTTTTATGTTCTCGTCAGAGAAGGGATCGCCGGTTCTATGTGGTGTCATCCAGTGTCACATGACGCATCCAGGCGTCATAACAAAGGTACAGTTAAGTGTGCAAGCATGTGATGACAAGATTAATTAATTAATTAATAATATGTGTCATGTCATTACACTCGCTGATTTCAATGTACTGCAAGCTACAAATAAACACATAAATCACCTTTAAACGATCTACTCTTTGTTCCGTTATTGCATATACTGGAGCATTCAGACCACTGTGATACCACTCTCTTGTAAGAGTCATAAAGTGTGTTAACGCACTGGCCACCCTCATAAAGGATCTCTGAGGAGCTGTTGCATTTACTGGAGTAAATAACAACTCTAACTTGCACTATGTCATGTCCTGCCTGTAAATTTGAACCTTTCCCCCAACCACTTTTCACCAGCAGGGGATACCCTTTCTTAGACTCGTCGTGTCTACTTGGCGCCCAGATACGGACTTTATTTTCATTGTAGGCAAACACAACACCCCCATACTCATTACTACCATCATCGTCTGACTGAACAGCACCCTGTGCCTCAAACACATAACCAATGTTCCTTCCGTTCACAGCTCTAAGTTGAACAAGGACAAGTGACGGCAATCGGTTTTCACCATGAAAGATCTCCTTGAATGAGTTTTGGTCCCTTTGTCCTTTAAAATTAAACCAATCCTGTTGAAAAGTAGGTGTTGGAAGCTGGTTGACCCAGAGCCGGGTCTCCACTCTGCATTTTGTGGCCTTCTGAGTTTTAACTCCACCCGCCCACTCCTTGCCTATGAAAATGCAACCAGTGTTATTGTTGATGCCATCAGGAGCCCAAAAACGCACATATCGTTCATTATACGCGAATATTACACCACCAAAGTTACTGGTAGAATCAGGATTCTGGGAAGCTGCCACTGCATGAAACCAAAATCCCACATTTGGGTTGCTTCCACTGTTGTCATGGCTTTCAGCAGGAGAAAGCCTGACTAACACCCTTTCAGGTAGTTGCCTTAATTCGTGATCAACCGTTTGGTAAACTTGTACGCGGGTATCGATAACGTGTTCGACTTGAAAGGTTGGCGCCGGGCCGTCCCTCCATACCTCTACAACGACTTCGGCTTCGTCAGATTCTTGGGTGTTAACCTCCCCTCCCCAACCATCTTTCACGAACACGACATGGCCGTTTGGGTTCGTGGGAGCCCAAATTCGAACAACTTCGGAGTTATAAGCAAAAATCAGGCCGCCGAAAGAACTTCTGGTGGGCGAAGACTGGCTAGAACCAATTCCATTGAAATAAAATTCACTGTTGTGTCCCTGCCGAGGCTTCGCGTAAACACGAACGTAAAATGGATCAACATTTAGTCCATGACGGATTTCCTTAAACGACCGGGAGCCCTGATTTGACCTTAACGTGAAATTAGTTTTAAAGTCCGGTTTCGGAAATGTCCCCAGTCGGGAGCCATACAGTAGATTTTCCGCCAGAAGTTCGCGAACGTGAATTGCTGTCAACAAAGTCACAACAACCTGTAGGAACCCAAAAACCCGAAGTTCATGCGAAAAAGAAGGCATTAGGCCAATTCAACTGTTGAAGGATTTCGTTAAATCTGTTTAGATGTGTCATTATAACGTCGTCACGTCAGGAAATGAACTGAAGTCGCCGCAAACATGGAATACACGCTATAAACACGAGGTCAATATATTCTCCGCGGTTGAGGTTGTTTTGAAAGGCCACCAGCTTTGTAGCCAGGCTGCAAACTTCCGAACACGCAACGATCGCGCGCCGACAGTGTGTTCGAACGTGCTCCAATCTCGTACCCAGAGTCCTCAGGCTTCTTGGTCAGCGGGGCCGTCGCCAGGAGAGACTCTGGGATAATGGAATTTTTATCCCAGAAAATCTGGGAATCCGGTTTTAGTACGCATGCCTACGCTCAGAAACGGAAGTCAGATTTCCCAGAAAGGCAGACATGGCAGGGAACAAGAAAGCCGGCAAGAAAGCTGAAGTAAATGTTTATGTAGCACAAGGTACTGGAATATTTCAAGAAACATGCCCCTAAAGTAATAAATTTCAGTGAATTTCTGAAAGAAAAAGTGAAAGATGGAGTGTCTGGCCCTTTCGGTAAGTGTTCGTCTTTGTAAAATAGCATTCTAAACACTGTCTAAGCAAGCAATTTCTTCGTCGTTGCATGATTTGGGTTAAGATCGTTAAAACAGAGCAACATCAAACCGCAAGCCGTATAAGAAGAGATGTTCTTGCCGTCCTTCCGACCGGTTTCGGGGACTTTTGATATACCAGGTTCTGCCGGGAGTTTTTGACTTCATAACGGGAAATTGTACAAAGGATCGAGCAATTGTCTAATTAGTTGTGTCTCCATTAAACGCTCTCTTGAGAGATCAGATCTCTTAGCTATAAAACGAAAAAGGTGTGACCTGCTCCATGGTTCACTGACAGTCTGTGTGGGAGATTCCAGCGGGAGGTGAATGTGCTGCTTGATGAGGTTGCAAATTTCACGACTGGATTGACTATTATAATTTTAGAGTGATAAGAATGGGGTCAAATTTTTCAAATGACCGCCTCATTGGAAATTGAAAATAAGGAAGACCAAGGATGTCTAATTGATAAATACAAAGTGAATAAGGTGGGATCGCAAAAATAGTGACTAAGATAGGGTCTATAATAATATTGGGCTCAGAATAAGCTACAATGGGGAAGCAAAAGTTGACCCAAGTACCCCACCCCCCTCCCCCCCCGCAAAAAAAAAATGAAAAGTTTGCAGTGAATCAATTTATTGTTATATACTTGTTATTGTACTCAAACATGCTAGCCTTTGCATGATCTCACCAATGCTGCTGTTAAGTCATAGTGGTTTTCAATCAAGTGTCATAAAACCAAAACAAAAGTAATCACTCTGTTCATTGGCAACTGAGGCAGATGATCCAATTAACCAATCAGAACTTAAAGGGGAAGTATCACTGTGATTTTGACCTCTTTTGGTCAAAACCATGTTACAATACCCTTAATTATTTACAAAGTAATACTAAAACACCAAGACAAAAAAAAAAACAATCCTTGAAAGTCAGAACAAATTATGGTCTGTTTTAGCTCATTTTGGAGATGAAAATGTTGGAACTTGAAAAAACAAATAGGCTAAGGGTTTTCAATTTGCAATTCATTTAAACCGGATGAGTCTGTCTGATGACTAGATATACTTATTGACAGTTTTGGTACATTTTGTGGTTCTTTATTGCAAAACTGGACCGACATTATTTTTCAATTTCTGTTAATACAAAAGCATTTTTTGATTTTTAACACGACACCAAATCCCTGTGACACTACCCCTTTTTTAAAGTGTAAATAAATGTCACCAGGACCAAGTAATTTGTATCCTGTATAGCAGGTGTCTGGTGAGGAGAACTGGGGACAGAGGGAAAGGGCGTCAGCAATAAAGACCCCCATTTGTTCATTTAGACTGTGAATGCTGGTGGCTGCAAAATTCCGATTGGCTAATTTGCGCTGGGTAGTAAATTCTGTGTGAAGTCAGCCATGCATAAAAGCACTTGCTAGTTTCTGATTGGTGAACATATCGACAGTTGACATAATTCGATTACCAGGAAATCGGTGGGCATAATACAAATAGCCCGGTTCTTATAGCAGGCGTTCCTTCCCTTCTCCTGCCTCCTTTTTCGTGCCCTCTCCCTGTTTACGCTTGCCATGCAGGCTAGTAAATAATTTGTGGATACTTCTGGTAGCAAATCACAATTTGTTTGATTTCTAATTCTGATCGATTGTGGAAGTGGCAGAAATTTTCATTCTTTTACCGCAATCACAAGGCATAGTAGAAGTTGTAAGACCAGGAGAATGCCAATTAAATATCCTTTTGTCACTTTATTGAAAGTGCTTTAGGGGTTGCCTTTGCTTAATATTTAATGTTGATTATTTTGAGAAGGGTACTCTGGTTTAAAGTGACAGGAGTGTATGGTTTTTAGGATTTTTGGGGTATAAAATTCCACCTTGTACTTTTTCAGGTTGTAAGCTTTTGAAAGGAATATACTGCTCTTTCCAGTAATTAAACTGCAACCACAGTGACTGTTGTATAGATTTGAACATATATTCAAATTCTAGATATGTTTATATTTTATTTCCTTAATATTTATTTTTATTTCTTAATTTTACTTTAATTTATTTCAGTGTTAAAGGGTTTCCTGTGGGTACATGGAGTGCAGCATTGGCTGGTCGTGAAAAGATTTGATTTTGCTGTGGTCTGATGTCTGTGTTGGCAGTGGATAACCTTTGACAATAATGTTGGTCAAGATTATTTTTGAAAGTCAAAATTGTCAAAGCTAGGTTATCCACAACTCATGCCCTTTCTGGACCTTCTTCCTCGCGCAATCCACTAGACCGTCACCTAGGTCGTCCAGCATGTTGCGATGTGTAAGGCAAGATTTTGCCAAACCAACAGAACTGTATCTATCCATAATCAGATGTACTGCTATCAAATGTCTAAACAATAAAAAATTGTATTATTAAGTAATAAATGATTGTAGTTACATAATAAAACAGTATGCTATGTGAACTGTTATCATAAACAATACAGTGTAGATTAGGAATTTTGCATCTGAGAGGTCATCGTAACCTAATTTTTACTATGGGACCTGCAGCTTTAAAAAATTGAAATGAAACGAGCATATTATTTAATGAAATTTGTTAAAACTGCCCAAGTTTGAGATCCCTGACTTTTAATTTCTAGTAAGTGTAAATCCTAAATTTGGAGGGAGTCTATATATATACTGGGGCTTGATAAATACTTTTGCTTGTTTAATTCTACACAAAAAAACAGTTATCAGGTCGTGACCCACAGCTGCAAAGCGCCTAATATGAAATTGCAGTGTTGGATCTAGGGGGGGGGGGGAGGGGGTGGGGGGGGGGGGGGGGGGGGGGGGGGGGGGGGGGTTGGGGCCCCCAGGCCAGCCCCTGCCCTCCCTATGTTTGGTAAACTTGCTATGCTTTGCTGGAATTGTCTTCACAGAATTTGACATTCACAGTGGTGCTTTCAAGAGCACCACCCCACCTTAGCTGAAGGTCTGGATACAAAAATGAATTGGCATAAATATTCAATTTATGTATAATGCTATTATTGAAATTATATTCCTACTAATTTAACCCTTTAAGCCCTAAGACTAGAGTGATCAACATCAAATTTCTCCTTGTATTATTAATGCCTTATCAATCAAAAAGGTCATGAGAATTAAGGACATGATCGCACAAGATAAGTTCTCTTGATATCCAAACAATTTCTCCCCACTACTTCTATAGGAAATGTATGGGACTAGAAATGGAAATTTAAATTTTGATGTTAAGGCTCAAAGGGTTAATGGATACAATATTATATTGGATTCAGTACATGTAAAAAAATTTTAGCAGTATATACATAACTTTTTGTTGTTAAACAAGACAAAATTGAAGACTATATAATAATTGGTCAACAAAAAAATATTCTTGTTTTCAATATTATTGGTATCTGGTAGTAATTTACCTTATTAGTGGACTGTGTGTCCAATTGCATGGATGAAAGAAATGATGTTTTGAACAAGACTGAGCTCCCTTCATTGGGTGATGCATAATTAACTTTAGGCCTATAACAGTGGCAATAAAATCAAGCAAGTCTGGAGCTCTTTCTTTAACCTCTTCAAGTACACTAATCCAAGTAAATTAAGTTCTCAAGGGATGATTTTGTATTTTGTCTGAGGACATACAAAACAGAGGGGCCATGTTTTCCATGCTTCCTCGCACACAGGTCACATCACTCAGTTCATCAATCTCTTCCAGGAAGTGGTATTTAACGCATGACTTTACACTAGTTAAACAGCATAACAGCTTTAGCAGCCTCAGTGGGCATATTTGTCTCTCACACCAGAGCTTCCAGATTTCTTCCTTCTGCAATGGTCTATTTGTATTTTCAGTTAGCTGGTGGAAAAAAATTCAGTTGTAAATCACCTGACCAACAGGAATTTTTATTAAAAACACTCTTTATAAAATGGATACCACTGAACACATGCAGTGCTGCACTAGGGTAAAGCCTGTGTAGTGAACTAGAGCATCCCTGCAGCCCATCAAGGTAGAAGTAGTTGACCACGATTATGCTTTAGAAACTGGCTTAAGCTCCACCCTTGTAGGTCACCATTGGCCCACACTGTGACTTATAAACATTATTAAGTGTGCATAATTCTAAGTTGTAAATCTTTAGTTTTTAAAGATACAGTACCTGGGACAGAGGTAGTTAAGTGGGGGTCCACATGAATGCCATTTTTCCACCACTTTTCACACATGGCTTTAATGGCAATATCTCGTTCACATTTCAAGCAATCCAAAAACTCTCTGCTCATCTCATGAATCTATGTTATGGGGTGTTTTGTAAATTTATGGGTGATTTTTGGGTATGTTTGGGAGGAAATAGTTTTTATCAAAGGATTGTAAAATTAAGAGAAATAAGAAATATTGAAGATTTAGTGAAGTTTTAAAATTATAATTTGTAGTTAATAGTTTATAGAGGGACACCAAGTTAGTCCACTAGCAACTTGCGGTGACCCTGTGTGGGTATCAACTGTCTGTTGGTGTTCCAAAAATTATTTTCTTTCTTCCATCCCTTCTTTAAACCTCTTAAAATTTCATTCAAATTCACGTGTACCCCTACCTTAACCTAACAAAGGACTTGGAGCAGAATGCATTTGCACGAGAACTTCAAACCTGTCAAAGACTCTAGATCCACAAAATAAATTCTATATATAGGTACAATCTAGAATTTTGTCAGTTATTTTTTAATTATTTTTTAAATTATTTTTTTTATATTTTATATGTATTTATTTATTTATTATATATAATTAGATATATCCCCCTATAGTTTTATATCCCTATGTTTTGCACTCCTCTGGTGCCAAACACCTGAGCAGGATCACACCAACCCTAATGCTAAACTTGGGTGACCAGCCTTGCTCTATCCCTACCAATTAAAAGTATACATGCAAGTCATTTACTTGACATATTTATTGTTAGATGTAAAAACATTTATATTGTTTTAATTTGATTTTAGGGATCTATGAGAATTTGGGCAATGAATTCCAAGCATCTGCACCTAATTGGAAACAATTTATTTTGGTTAAAAGAGGAAAATAATTAATATGTTATATAATTTAACAAATTTATTCACCTTGGACTTTCTCCAGGATTTCTCCACGGTTTCTTGGGTTGGCTAGTGCTTTCTTAGTACCACTGGCACAAATTTCATTTCTCTTTTGTACAATAGAACATGGCTGTATAGAAATGGCTGTATAGAAATGACATATAATAATTAACCAGTGGTTTAGCATTCTCAGATAATTTTACTATAAGTTATTTGAAAATAAAGGAGTATTCAAGACAGGCCGCTGCGGCTTGACATCGATAAGTATACTTTTAGAAAGTGTAATTTATTTTTAATTACCTCCATCTCCACGTCCAGGGAGATCCTCTGCCGGTGCGTTTACAGGCGTTGGGAGTTAATCGTCTGAAACTGCAGGGAGACTCCAGTTCTTGTTCTGTGTGTGCTTTCGAAAAACATCCCTTTCAAGTCAGGTAATACGGAAGAAGAAACAGCTGTTTGAGAGGGTCTTCGATCTGCGATGGATGACTCTTCAACTCTAAACCTGAATCCTTCTTTCGATCGATCCTCGCTATTTAATATAAGCTTAATTATTACAGATCTTGCAAAATAACAGGATCGTGGCATTTTGAGCTCGAAAGAACTCCAATGTCTTCTTTCTGTGCGTTAATATTTCCGTACTTTCGAACAGCTTCAGGTATCCTTCGCTTGTGGCTTTTTCACAAAACAGCTTAGGGATAGAATTTGTCCTTTTTTTCAATCAATTTTCCACAGCAGCGGCCAAAATGATCCATGGAAGCTCCTTGCAGTGTTTGAGATGACATAAAAATGCCTAAATCTTGTTCCGTTTCAGTTCACTTCCGCTGTTAACCAGAACCAATCAGAAAAGTAGAAATGTTTCCAAGGCTTCCGGTTCATTCGACTTCCGTACTTTCATTGTTATTGTAAACAGCCAATGAAAAAATTTAAATTTATTCCATTATCCCAGAGTCTCTCCTGGCGACGGCCCCGCTGACCAAGAAGCCTGAGGACTCTGGGTACGAGATTGAACGTGCTCGTTTTATCGTTTTATATCATTTCAATATGGCGGACGAAATTTCTGTCATTCCTCTTGTGAATACATGACATCGTATTTATAAAGGTAGGTAAAGCACTGATTTACAATAAGCATTTGTGATTGCTGACATGTAAGTGCCCACTCCACTAGTTACAAAGCTCTCAGATTTTGCCAATAAGATTCCAATGTTTATTTTCGTATCAAGCACTCTTTCTTCAACTCATGAGGACTTTTTACAGTGTAAGCTTTCGTTTTTGTAACAATATTGCTAATGATTGGAGGAAACAGATCAATATGCTTACCAATCTAATTTATTCAAACACAGTGTGAAGGTAAAAATCAAAATTAAAAATCGAAAACAAAACTCGAATCAACCAGTCCACGCTGCGCATGCTGGCATGCTTTGTTTGAAAAGCTTGAATATTGTTTACAGTTATTAAGCTTAAATTTATTAATATGCAAGTGTAAATTATGTGATAATTGATTTAAAAACCTGTTTTAATTTATAAGCTTAAGCGTAGGAAGATAGAAAAGGTAGAAAAAGCAATTTTAGCATTCTATATTATAGCCTTTGAGCATATAAATTATTGTCTGGAAAATTATGCAAGACTTTCTTGCAAATTAGCATATGAGGAGTGTATTTTGGCATAAATGTCTCTTTCTCATTTAGATGCCCCTTGTAGAACTGCTGATATTTAGCATAAAAATACCTGTGGCCAGTAATTTTCACACTTCTATTTGGTTTTAATCATTATATCTGAACACAGCAGCACACAAATATTAAAACTTGCATCCAATATGGAATTGAAAAATGTAATCAGTCAGCCAACCAAAAAGTCACTTTTCCATGTACCCATTCAATTTGTTTTGTTATAGTTTAACCATTGGATAGTGATTTATCTGGTGGTTATTATAACAGTAAAGAGAATAAAGATATCTTAAACTACAGGGTTGTCATTGAGCTTTGAGATGGCTGGCTATACAAGGAAACTAGGCAGTCATAAACTCCACATACAATTGGAGCCTTCTATGGCATGGCTGCTGTCCTTTAGGCTACCGTAGCTAGTTCCAAAAGTAGCAGCCCCTGTTACTTTTGGAATTAGCAGGCATAATGGGTTGCAACTTTAGGGTAGGCATTACTTTTGGGTTCCTAAAATATGTGAATAATTGAAAGAACGTGATGATCAGTGTTTGAGCCAGGCCGCGCCATTGCGCCAATCCCGCACTGCAATTTACATTGTCCCTTAGAAAAACGAACAAGGGGACAATCAGTCCCCTTAAACATCTGTTCAGAAAATGGCCTATAAAAAAGATACAAGAAAGTCTTTGATTCCAAACATATTAAGAAAACAATTTTTGCTATTTGTACTGTTGATTTCGCTGTAAAAGCCTCTCTCTCAAATCAAGAAAATTTAGAAAAAGCCATGGGATTCAAAATTGCCCTATAATGCATTGCAAACTGAAACATATATTCGTCATGTATGCTAATGGTTTGTGTCTCAGGGAAAATTCAAAATGGTGGTTGTCATTGGGTTTGTAGTTATTGTCCCTCTGAAATGAAAAATGTCCCCTAAAACCTTTGTTGAAGGGACAAATTGGCCTCCACTCATCAAATCCTGGCTTAAACCCTGGTGATGATCTCCTAGAATATCTGTTTAGTACATTGTACACATCAATGCACTGAGTACAGGCAGCTACAGAATAATCTACAATGGAAGAGAGACACCTAGCATGCTACAGAGTTGAAGTAGCAAAATCAGTTTTGGATTTCTATAGCTCAATAAATTCTTGTGTTCATTTTTAATAAAACAAGCTCTCAGTCGAGTCTGTCTCGAGCAGACCAAATATTTAACAGCTCAAGAAACAATACAGAAGGAAATCTTAGCTGAAAACACTGCTCTGATTTACCATTCTTCGCCATTTATTACAGTATAATAATTATTAGAATTGATAGAATAAGCACAAGCTCATGCTAAAGCTGTCAAATTCAAATCAACTCTTTTTTTTTCCTGTTTTTTTTTTTTATTTTGTGTTTTTGTATTTTGTTTGTACAGTTACAATGAGTGGTGGGCTAGCACCAAGCAAGTCAACAATTTATGTGGGAAATCTGCCTTATTCACTGACTAACAATGATTTACACAAGGTAACATTAAATAAATTATCATTTGGTTTTGAAACATTTTAATTCCTTAACACCAAACCAAGAATCATTTTACAAAATAATGTGGTCTACAGCCAGTTTTTTGTAGTATGGATAACAAAATACTGGCTGTAATTCCCTGGAAATCTCTCTTTTATAATTACTATTATAAGTTGTTAAAATTTTACATGTACATGTATGTATGTAATTTGTGACTATGCACAGTTTTGGAAGCATGAAAATTAGTTTTTGTCATTTTTCTGAGTTAATAACTAAGGTAAATTGATCACCAAGAGCTGTTGTTTCGAGCACTAGTGCTATTCGCTCTGTCTGATGAAGTATTGAAGCCCTCAAATTGTCAGCTCTTGGTGGCCAATTTACCTTATCAACTCAGTTGATAAGGTAAATTGAACCATCAGCCTTTGAATCTCTTACAGTGGCCAATTTACCTTTGTTATCAACTCAGTTGTATACCTGCCAAGTCTCACGCCTCAGGCGTGAGTCTCACGCCTGCGAGTCTAAAACTCCGATCTTGCGCCTACTCACGCCTATGGAGCAATTTCTCATGCCTGACTTACATATTTGAGCTATCACCCTTAACTGATTTTATGGTCCAATTAAAAATATAAGCTTAGTTACGTTCATGAAAATATGGCACTTTTTTGTAGGTTTTTATCGTTCTGAACATTACAATTAGGTATAGCTGGATGTTATTAAATGGTGGTCTGAGGTCCATGGCAACTTCCGAATTCTTCGGAACATCTTTGGATAACTTCGGACATATTTGGAATAGATTGGGTTGTCTTTGGATTTGGTCGGGTCGTCTTCGGAAATCCTGGCACTCCCACGAAAAAATTCTCACGCCTATCACTCCGAAAAAGTTAGCAGGTATACAGTTGATAAAACCAACTTCTCATGTTTCACTCCCCCACTGACGCAGCACCGCAGTTTCTATAGAAACTAAACCCTTTATTCAGTTTTGGAAAAATTTGCCTTTTAGCAATTAAATTTTAAATCTTTGTTTTGATCAACAGATATTTGAAAAGTATGGAAAAGTTGTCAAGTAAGTTGATGGTTGGTGGTTGCTAAAATTTATAGGGTATAAATAATAATAATAATATAACTTTATTTATCGAGGGTGGAGTACATTAATTACTGGTCACCCAGTAGTTTTCATAATGGCCCTCCAAACTGTAAACACTCTAATTAGTCGAGCTGCTTGGTTGTAAGCCAAGCCTGCCCGACTTATCAATTTGGTTGTGTTTCTCTGTAAGAAAAGTGTGTTTCAAGTGGTTTGTAGCCTGCAGCTACATGTAATTTTTCCAATTTTTTCATATTTCAAGTGTTTTTAGATGAATTGATTAAAAGGTTGGTGCTTTCTCGAATGGCTTCACATTTAGAAACATTATATTGTGCTGTAGCGTTTACCGAAGTCTTGAAAAATCCATTTAAAGTCCACAGATTGGTTTTAATTTTCTATTTACTGAGTTTAAAGACAAAGACATTGCTTCGCATATTCACAGATAAAAATGACCACAAAGTGACCTCATATCACTTGACATAGCAACTTGAAGGTCATATAAGAGATCAGATAACAATTTATTTGCTCTTTTATGATTATAACAGTTACTACATGTATGATGTACAGTCACAATTTATGCGCATTTATGTTATGATTGTCAGATCATAAACAATTCCGGACAATTGTTTTTAGGAACCTATTAACATTGTTTTATCTTGTTAATTATTTCTTTATAGGACGTTTTTACTATTTGTTATTTTTAATTTTTCTATTTAAAGGCCCATGTTCACCCAATCTGCTTTGCGCGCTTGTGTTTTTGTTTTGAAATGGTTCAATTGTTCAATGTAGCGTTATGATTGAGTGGCAGGTCGATTTTTCGATTTTCCGTCTGTGCGAAAATCAGCCTGGGTGCGCAAAGCAGATTGGGTGAACATGGGCCTTTAAAGTATTGTAAAGTGCCATGAACTGTTGAAAATGTGCATTATATCAGCATTGCTTATTATTATTATTATTATTATTATTATTATTATTATTAAATGAAAACAAGAACCCTAACGCCCAACTTTACTACTCGTAGAGTTCTTGTTGACTTTGAAATGCATTGTATTGTATATGGTGAATCTTGTAACTAAATAATTGAATAAGTCATGTCAATAAGTAGAAGTAGATAAACATTTAGCAACAAAAATTCTGTGTCTATCTGCTCTGTTTGTTTACTTGTCTTTTGGTTTGACCTTTAATGGGATTTTTGTAATTCAGACTCCAAAGTACGTTGATTTGACTTTTATTTAGTAAAATTAATAGTACTTTTGATTTTGTTTTACACACTTAGGAACAATTATGGATGATAAGTATTTGTAGTAATACAGTTGATAAATTATTAAACAATAATTACTTAATTATTTAAAAAAACAATGTGACCCATATCTCTGGTTTCCATAGCAAAAAGCAAGTTGGAGTGTTGCTACACCCCTCTCTGAATGACCACAGGGGGTCTTAAATTTAAATAAGTCATATGAACCTGAAGTAATTTTAATGTACAAAGCATCTGTCAGTGCAAAATATTTTTATTATCATATTAAAGTTGACAAGATACCGGTATTTATTTTATTGGAGTTGTATTGTAACACATTATTGATGTTCGTTTATCTGAGGTTAAAAACAATAGAAAAATTCAAATCACCAGGGTTAAAAATGGTCTTGGTCCCTTTACAAGAGGCAGGGTGAGATGAAAATGAAAAATATCTGCTAACTAGCCCGGAGCAAGAGCCCGGAGCTCTCAGAAGCTTAGCCCAAAAGAAAATAACAATTTATTCAGGATACGCAATTGTGACAACTGGCCACAAGTGTGACTAAAAATTGAGTATTGGCAACCAAAAATTTAGAACTGGTCACCAGGAGGTGACTATTTAAAGTATTGTTGTTGCTTTCCAAGTATATTTAGCTTATGAATATTTAACAAAGAATCATGAAAACAAGGTGATAATCATTCTATCGTTCACCTTTGATATTTTCTTACATTTTTAAAAATGTTCCTAACATTCACTTTCATTGCTTGCCCATTGGGCAAACTGCAATTAAAACACACTAGCCTGACAGATCGCTCCACTAAGCATCCTGGGCTATTGGACAGCGCTTTTGTCACGCCCTAGAGAGGTAGTTGTTTGGGAAAGGTTTCAACTATAATGATTTGCCTGCCTGGAAAAAAGTTGAGAGATGGTATGTACCACATGGAGCTTCTACTGTCAAGACTGTGCTCTAAGAGTTATCATGGGGAACCCAAAGGGAGTTCAACTATAAAAATTAGAGTGCCCAGCAGTTAAGCTTAATGCTCAGTTTTTCTTGTCACCCAAAGACAAAAGTTAGTCGCCTGTGGCACCCAGGCACTGCTAGAGCACAACCCTGACTGTATAGTCCATTACAAGGCTACCCCCAGCATTATGCTCCACTTGGGAGGGGTATTAAACAAGAGTTAAGAGCATATGGTAGCCCTTATATATAAAAGCTTCACAGAATTAAATGCAATTTTCACTTGACACGTTACCTGTGGTTTCTACATGTATTTTCTTTTCCCCTTTTGCCTTATCTTTTGTAATTTTTGTCTTTAAAGTGCAATGTGTTTTCTTCTATAACAAGGGTTACAATTCTTAAAGACAAAAACACAAGGGAGAGTAAAGGAGTAGCATTTGTGTTGTTCTTGGATCGACAGACAGCGCAGAAGGCAGTGGCAGCAGTCAACAGCAAACAGGTATTACGGAGCTGAAGCAACTGCCATGTTTCAAAAATTGAAACAGTTTCTTATTTGGAAAACAAAAAAGTAATGGTAAACCAGAGGACCTAGAGCAGGGTGTATGTTTGCTTAGAATGTAGTCTCACATTTTAGACATAATTAAATGTGTCTTATACATAAGGAATAACCTATCTAAATTCTCGGTAGACACCAAATATAAAAGAACCTTTTCAGGCTAAACTTGGCAAAATATAGATTCATATACGCGGGTTTTTACTGCATCTTATGCGTGTCATTAATCTGGAGCGTTTTGGGTCGTTTTGAGTCGTTCATTGAAAAGAAACGCGATTGGGCCTGGAAACATCGTCAGTTTTCATAGACTTATTACATTGTATTGTTGTTGTTTCGTTATATTTTATGAAATTAAATCTTCTTTTTCATTAGATGTTTGGGCGTACAATAAAATGCTGCATCGCAAACGACAATGGACGGACCACGGAGTTCATCAGAAGGAAAAACTACCCAGATAAATCAACTTGTTATGAGTGTGGGGTAAGATTTCATAGACCGCAATAGAATAAAATTTAGCATATATTTATAGAGTGATGCACAAAATAATGGAAATATACCAGTAAAGTGCATTAAAGGAACATTGCCGTGGCTGATATATCGTGTTTTCATGATATTAATATGGCCAGGAGCTTGCTTTATTATCTTGAAATAGGAAGAAAAACGTCGCTAAAAAGTGATGAAAGCAGGGAATTATTAGAGCAGTTTTCAATTGAGTGTGGTAGAGCAGTTTTCAATTGAGTGTGGTAAAACCAAAACCAAAGTAATTACTCTGACCAATCACAGCAGTCGTAAACAATCCAATGAACCAATCAGAGCTCGAAGCAAATACATGTCGGCGGCGCCAAGCGCGGGAAAACGCGTGCGAGCAAGTCACGATTGGTTTTGGTTTTACTTCTGATTGGTCGAGAAAGTGGCGCGAGATTTTTTAGCCAATCACAAAGCGTAACCTCAATTGAAAACTGCTCTAACTAAAGAGACAAATTACGGATAAAAAAGTCAAAATTCCACAAGAGGAGTCTGATGAACTGAAGTCCACTTCCATCCTTGCAATCCTGCGCTTTATCTCCAAACTACTGCTTCTGTTTTGCTGTATAGAGTGTTCTTATCCAATAGGCCACTTGCGATATATTAAAATTCAACTTGATAGTGAGGCCTAGAGGACACAAGCAAAGGGAATGAAAAAACATGTTTATTCATTTCTTTTGTTCGTGTCTTCTAAGCCTCATTATCAAGTTGCATTTTAATATATCGGAAGTGGCATATTTGGTGGCTTTTTTTTTCGATATAACATGGAAATAAGATCAACGAAATTTCGATTTTTGGGCAGTAAAGTGTCCCTTTAGGCGAAACCGAAGAGAATGCAAACAAGAAATTCAACTAGCGAAAAAACATAACATTTACATTTACCAAAATGAGAGCAGTCCCTCTCTTCGAGGCTTATGTGCTCTGATCGCGGTCAAGTTCTTAAAGTTCTTAATGCGTTAGCTGACAAACCCCACTCTTAAAAGAGTTAATATTAGGAGCTGTAGCCAACATGGCAGGCAAATTATTCCATTGTTTTATAGTTCTAGATAGGAAGCTGTACTGAAGGCACGTTTTGCTGCCACTCGAGGTTCCGTGACCTCATTCTATTGGCTTCCTCATTCCTCATTTTATTGACTTCCGGTCAGTATAATATAAGTGCTTAGGTTGTGTTGGGCTACTTCAATGCCAGTTATTTTGTTGGTGTTTTTCAAATACTAAACAAAGTTGAAACATCAACTTGTTTCTCTCTTGCCCTTTTTTTACTTTTTTTTTTTGTATTTGGTCTTACTTCCAAAACAATTGTGGTTAACATTTTTAAATCCCTGCATTAACTTCCTCAGTGCACTACATGCACATGTGAAATTTCTAAAATCTTTTAATTTAAGGTGTCAGTTCAATCAAATTTTTAAATTTCGTTTTTTGCACTTTTCGAAAAGAAATACAGTGAAACCTGTATTAAGCGGACACCCTCGGGACCCTTGCTAGTGTCCGCTTAATAGAGAGGTCCGCTGTATGCAGGTCCATTTTACAGTAAATATGGGAAGAAAATGTAGGGACCCAAGCAGCTGTTGTCCGCTTAATAGAGGGTGTCCGCTTAATATGGGTCCGCTTAATACAGGTTTCACTGTAGTGTATTTAGTTACCTATCCAAACCGTTTTCCAATAAACGTATTTTTCGTTGTCGCCGCTGTCGTTATGAGTGATTGAATAGTGATTGTGAAAGCGGAAATTTTGAGTCTCTGGCATCATTTTCGCTGACTATCTTTTGGAACTTCAGGAACATACAAATTTACTGGCGGCTGTGCAAATGCGAAAAGTACTGTGCGGCAAAAAAAAAAACTGCTTTCCCTTTATCGGATTGAAAAACGGTTTGGACAGGTCACTAAATTCATTATTTCCTTCCTAAACATGCACAAAAATGAAATTTAAAAATTTGATCGAAAAGGCACTTAAAGCTCTAGTCTCCTACGCAGCTGTTTATAACCCGCGTTTGTACGTGACGTCACGCCGGCCATATTGGTGTCCCAAAACAATGAAATGGCGGCCATATTGGTGCCCTAACGAATCCTATGGGACTTTAGCTCTATTCTTATTCAAACATTTCCTATTGTTTCAGCACTCCAATATGGCCGCCGATCACGTGAGTGAAAACACTCTATATCCAAACTCGCTTGATTCCAAGAGGTTTATTTCGTGAAGAGTGAATGTGAAAACACTCTATATCCAAACTCGCTTGATTCCAATAGGTTATATTTCGTGAAGAGTGAATGTTGACTCCCAAATTAAACCAAGTTCTAGTTTCATTAGTAGCAGATTAGAATGTAATCTCAAAATAAAGCGAAAAGTCAATAAGGAGGAAGTGTCCACGGTATTATATAGGTAGGGATGGTGTGTACGTAGAGAACTCTCCGTTATAATATTCGGATTATGAACGGGTCAGGTGTCCGTAAGGAAAGGCTCAACTACATTGTATACGCACTTACTTCGTTCTAAGAAATGTTTTTCCTTGTATCGGATGTTGATTATAAACTATAGACTCAACTTATAACGTCGTTCCCTCTCAGCCAATTGACAATCGAATATCTAAGATCAACTTCTAAACCATTATTACGAATAAAATTAGTTAACACTTAAGGTGCTTATTGATCATTGCTTGAGTTAAAAAGCCGAAAGCTGATATATATTATAATGTACTCTCGTTAAACAGTAAAAAGAGGTCCGCCTCGAAAGATGGACTGTTTCTCCCGGGCGTTTTCCGCTCAGCAATTTTAACCTGAAACTTCGGAAATGTTTGTTTAATGGAAAGCGACATCCTACACTTCGCAGCAGCAAAAAGTGAATATAACTAGCTGCCTAATGATGTGAAAGTTTGCAACTACGTGATTTCCTAATTTTTAAATGGCGATATTTGGTGATACTTAATTTTTGTTATGTTGGAGAGCATATTAACTTCCTTTTTTCGCGTCACTAAATTTTCGCTCAGTTAAGAAAATTGTGAAACTGGATACACTCAAGTCGGACGCAGGAGCTGTGAACACCAACGAATTGAAGGCACTTATGGAAGACTGTGATGTATAAAAAGAGTCCGTTATCTAGCTCGGATGCGTCCAACTTAGTAGTAGGATAAATGCCAGTTATTCATGTCAAGAAAAGTCTGAACAATATAAAGATAGATAAGACACCTAACGAAGCTATGTTGCGTATTATATCGAGTTGATATACTGTTCACTGATACGTTGTCTTGATATGTAATCTGTAATCAATGCATAAAACAGTCTGCACTATGCCAAGAAGAGATAACAGGTTAAAAAATGTCAATAATGGAGACATGTTGTGTAGTTCTAACTTTTAAGTCTGTCGACGAAATCCTATAGTGTGACCATTCAAATGAAACCTCTTCAGCAGTACTTTTGCATGGTACCATTTGTTTTTCCTTATTTTACAAAATGAAATTTGGAATTTTTCTCTAATTTATATATTTGGCACTCTTGGGGGTTAAAGGGTTAATATCGATAGACAACATAAACCTTTTTTGGTAGACATGATGGCGTACTTACCAATGGTGCACCAATATGCGTGATATACGCCAGCTGTGTCCCTGATTACTCTTAATTGTTTTTTGAATAGAGCAGTTTTCAATTGAGTGTGGTAAAACCAAAACCAAAGTAATTTTTCTGACCAATCACAGCAGTCGTAAACAATCCAATGAAGAACACGAAGCAAATACACGTAGCCGGCGCCAAGCGCGGGAACTGAAACGCGTGCGAGCAAGTCACGATTGGTTTTGGTTTTACTTCTGATTGGTTGAGAAAGTGTCGGGAGAATTTTTAGCCAATCACAAAGCGTAGCAATGCAAAACCAAAGCAATCGCTAATTTAATTCCGACACTGAATTGAAAACCGCTCTATTTATACTCTTATTAGGAATATGGCCATTTGAGTTACCAGTGCCCAAACAACATACTCGGCGAGCGAGAACCTCCTCTAAAGAAACAAAGGAAGAGGAAAAAACAAGACGAAAGGTAAAAAAAAATGTGGGATGTGTTTTTCCCATAATGCGCTCTTCTCATTGACAAGGTAAAGCGATGTTTACTCCTTCAAAACTTAGACACTTGTTACTCATGAAGACAGCACAATATTCCGCTTGAAAAAGGTGTTCTTGTTTACTTTGCATGACGCTGAAACGTTTCATTCGGCATTGGCCAATATTTCATGCAATTTATTTGTTTTCGTTGCGCCATTGAAAGTGAAATTGCAATGGACTATGCGATGGGTTTGACACTGTGACATTTCACATTAGATTTACAGTCGAATTTCCAGAATCAAAGAGCCAATTATTTTTTCAATATACTCGACTTGGATTTTCGAGAAGCAAATAAGTACCCGAGCACTAGTAATTTCCAGGACTTACACCTTGATGGATCAATGCTATCACTCTTTATCAGTTAGTGCTGCAATAATGGTATAAAACAAATGCCCAGTCATTGGTGAATAAGTTATAGTCTCTTTTTATGACTTAGTAACAGTATAAACGTAGTAACAGTATAAACTTTTAAAGACACACTTTATTTTAACTTTGTAAACGAGCTCGGTGACCCCCATATTTTATTATTGAATTGTAATTGGCATGTTTAGATACGACAGTTTGCAAAGTTTAAAAAAATTCTTGGGAAGGGATTTAGAGCCACCCTCACTGTCTACAATATGGTATCTTGGAGTGTAATTCGCGCCATGATTACGTCCTAATCCATACTTGCGACCAAAAAGCGTCAAAGGACTCATTTTTGTTGTCATTAAATCTTGTAGGGAAGATGAAGAACAAGAGGATGAAGTTGAAGAAGATGGTGGTGAAGACCCGTACGAATTTAGTTTAAGTGCTGTCATAGACGAGTGCGCCAGAAAGGCTTCCCAAGACGATCCGAACACTCCTAGTGCGTCCTCAAGCGGAGGCAGCAATAAAAGAAAAAGGAAAATTATACAGAGTTCGTATTTTAGTGATGAAGAGGACGAGAATTAGAAACTTTCTTTTTTCCTGCCACACTGAGGAGTGTATCCGAGCGTACCATCTAGATACAAAATGTTCATGGGAACGATGTGAACTGCTTTGTTGACTTTTAAAATACAAGGTTTTCTCGAGATGAACATACAGTGAAAAGCAAAATGTTAATGCCAGTTTATTATAGTGGTGTTAATTTGGAAACTGCTATTCTTGTTGTGAAACGTACAATAGGTGGTTTTCATGTTACGTTATCGCCGCCATGCTGGTGGACATAAACAATAGTTCTCTCATTAGCTCCTTTTGTTCGTCCACCAGCATTTGTTCGTTTCACTATTGTTATCTATGTCTCTAGAGATTGATTGCAAACCACCTATAGAGAGCTTAAGCAACGACGAGACAACGCCATGGAAAACGTCACTTGAAAAAAGGATTCGCGCTTTTTTAAACTACTTTGCAGTTGCTTCAATTTGTTTAGTTTGTTTAATGTGACTGTATTGTCCAGCAGCTGAATTTAAGGGATGGCTTTCCAGTTCAAAAAAAGGAAAATTGACCGTAGTGTGTTCACGTTCTCCACAAAACCTATAATTTGATCATTTGACGTTGTTTTGCAGGGAACGGCAAAGAAATGTACGAAAATGTAAAACGCACGTGCAACACGTGCAGAGGCATTGTTTTCGCTCTTTAAACCTATTGTTTTGTGCCGTTCTCGCTGCCGTCGCCGTCGTGGTTGCTTAAGCTCCCTACTATTCAAACGACATACACAGAATGCAAATATGGCCGTCAGGCAGTTTTTTGTTTGGCCAAGTTTTCAGAGAAATTAATGACATCACGTAAACAAGTGCTGCTAAGTATATCATCTTGCAAAGTTTGGGTGTTTTTGGTTTAACGGTTGCAAAGTTATGGCTCACTGAAATTTTAAGCATTTGTATGAGAAAAGACATTGTATCCTAACTAGCCTCGCTTTCATGTTTTTCCCAAATTTTGATTGCCTCTTACTTCTCCTAAATTATAAATTAAGAATATGGCCTTGAAAATACACACAATGGCTTGTTTTGACCTGATCTTTACCATTAACCAATTACTTTTTTTTCTCTTGAGAACCTGTCATAACAAAATATTGTTGGGCGGCCATATTTGCATTCGGTGTATGGAACTGCTTAAAAATTGTCTTAATTTATTCAAAAGTGTCTTAATTTATTCGGTGCATTCTTACGTTCTTGAGATAAGCATATGACACATTTTGGAATTTTTTTAACTGGGAAAAATCGTATGACATGAAAGTATTGCTAAAGAGCGTTTGATGTCGTCCACAGACACAGAAGTTAAAACTATCTTGTACAGCACGTTAAACAGAACCACGGAAAAGTAATGCCAAATAGTTTTTATTTAAGGTTATCGTGTACCTTCAGATCGAAAATTTATTGAATTTTTTTTTTTTTTTTTGGCGTCAAAATAAAGTTTACAGAATGAACTTTCATCCAAAAAAAATTATCGAAAAATAGTGAAAATTGACGGAGAAATGACGGTATAACTTTTGTGGGCGGAGTTTGTTTATGAAGCGATATGTTTTTTAAGCGCTGTTTTCTCAAGGACACTTTAAAGAGCTACAACTCAAAGGGAATTTGTTCGATTTTCCTCAAATTTGGACAGAAGCTAGGCTAACATATAATCAACAAAAACATGTCGGCGAATTTCTTATTTCTGAAAACTTTTTCGTCAAGAGCCATTTCCGTGCGATCACTCCAAGTTTTTTTCTCCCGTTTTTGAAAATATTCTGTAACTTTTCACTGAAATTGAATATGGGAAATCGCCGACACGTTTTTTTAGCGCTTCGTGTCCGGAAACCCGAGAACAAATCAAATTAGCAAAATGCAATAATCGTTTTAAGTTATAGCGTTTTAAAGCTGATTCGGACGTTCGAATTTAGACGTAAAAAAATCGACAATTCATTTTATTACCAAATGGTTTCCATATTTAGATAGCGAGCTCTATAAGCTTTAATTTGATATCTGGGTTTAGGTATATTAAGTGTAATCTTAAGACGCTAGAGCTGTTATACTGGAGACACCCCCGAAGGTACACGGTAACCTTAAAGGGTGACACTTTGGGAATTCCCCTACAAACTCAAAAGTAAGAACTACCCTGTACAGCATAATAAACAGTACTGAAAAAGATAAATTAAAAAATAGCCGATATTCTCGGGTAAGGAAAACCCGAGTGTGGGCAAACACAAAAAGGCATCGGAGTGCACAAAATCCCTTTTTTGGCTTTTGAATACCATTCGCGTTAAAATGCCTTCTCCTTTGTCCCTTCGCGGTGATATGCTTATGAGAACGCGGCAAATGGTCTCCTTCGATGACGTAACAGCAAAGTTCGTACCCAGCTCCCACAAATGCTCGGTAATGAGGCAGAAGCACCTAACTTCAAACAGCTTTAGAAACGCGGGGATTTTATCAATTACGATATTTTTTCGCGCGAGTAATCAGGACAAACAGGAGATTTTATTTAGCGAAAGAAAAAAATTGGAGTTAGTAGCACTTTAAAGATAGTGTCAAAAAATAGCTTGATGTTATGTTTGTACACCTTAAAAGTTTTGTTTACTTTCTCTTTGCGATCTTGAGAACTACCATTTTTCCCAACATCGCTTCATGTACAATTTTTGGGTAATTTTCGATTTGAATCGCTTTTGCAAAAATCTGAGAAACGTTCACCACGCATGCTTACCGATGTGAAAAATATTATCTGAAAGTTTTATGCACTGTCTGGAACGCCTTTAAATTTATAAATGAAGACTATAGAGGAGTTCGAGTTCTTCTGACTCAGAGGAGGAAAACTAAACTGCTTCTACTCCATGGCGCACCGCTGCGTTTTAGTCTGCAGTATATAGAGTTTTCAATTTTAATTTGAAGAAACGTTCTTGTTGTTAATGCGAAATTAAACCGGTTTATTTCTTACATTGCTCCATTAGTGAACTGATGTCAAGGACGAATGGTGGCATAAGGCTTCCCCTTGTTGTAAAGTGCCTTATCGTGATCAATTTGTGACACTGCACGAAGATATTATTGTACATTAAAAATTTGACTATTGATTGGAAAAAATAAAGGTATACGGTAATTAAAAAAAACTTGGTCTCGCTACGTTTTGGGATAGAGACTCGCTATACTTTCGGGAGACTCGCTATACTTTCGGGGTTCTCGCTATTTTCGGGGGACTCGCTACTTTCAGGGTGGGTGGGGGGGGGGGGGGGTCGCTACTTTCGCAAATTAATTAGCAGCCACAAAGTTTACTTTTGGGGGGTCGTTACTATCGGAACTATACGGTAACATGGAAATAAGCTAAGCGAAATTTTACTCTTTCAGCGAAACAGTGTCCCTTTGATTAAACTAAGAGCAGTATATCGATTAACCTATGGGCCAAATTTTCCCATTTTCTGAAGTGTGCATTAATAACTCATCATTTCCAGGAGCCCATATAACCCCGAGAGAGCAACTGTAATTAATTCTTGTCACGGCGTTTTTACAGACTGGATTACTTTTTATTCCTTTTTTCCGGGAAATTAATAAATATATGTTTCCGCTCAGCACGAGTAATGCGATAATTTGAATAAAAGATCGGTAGGATGATGTCCTAACCAAGACCTAAAATCGTTCGTTATCTGTCCAAGGTACATGAATTCGAGCTCTGCTTCTGTATCCCGTTTCTCAGCTGGATACAAAACCTCATCGCAACCGGATGTGATTGGCAGGTAGGAATCCAAACTTGCCTGTGAATACGCCGTGACATATACCCCATTCACACCAACGCTTAAACATGTTTAAATGTTGTTTAGTTTAAAACAGGTTTAGAAAAATATCTCCTAACCTCCGGTAACATTTGAAGTGAAATCTTTA